>JACXGM010000494.1:24686-72293 GCA_016801145.1 Umbra pygmaea
TGTCACAAGGCACCAGTTTAAACTAACCTTCTAGAGCATGGTTGACTATCAGGCTGCTCTGTCACAAGGCACCAGTTTAAACTGACCTTCTAGAGCATGGTTGACTATCAGGCTGCTCTGTCACAAGGCACCAGTTTAAACTAACCTTCTACAGCATGGTTGACTATCAGGCTGCTCTGTCACAAGGCACCAGTTTAAACTAACCTTCTAGAGCATGGTTGACTATCAGGCTGCTCTGTCACAACGCACCAGTTTAAACTAACCTTCTACAGCATGGTTGCCCTTCAAGCGGCAGTGTAGCTCCTGGTTCTCTGTCTGCAGATGCAATACTTGGGTCTGCAGTTCTTCACACAATCTTCTCTGCTTATCCTCTTTCTGCTGTTGTAGGTCCTGCTGGGAAACAGTGCGTAAAACACCAAAGACAGACTTAAGGAATAAAATAATACACTTAAAGACAATGATAGCTAACTAGGGGCTGACTATATGGCTAACTAAGAATCTTTACATGTGAAAGTAAAACACAAGTTTGCCTATGACCCAGGATTATACAGTAGCATAGTTTGAAGGTAATACAGTAGTTGTTTGAAACAAGGTTTATATAGGCGTACTATGTGGACATTGTTTTTTTTATATTATCGCATTCACTCTTTTAATCACGCCTTCATGGTTTTATAAGTGGCTACCATAAGCTCAACAGTAATTGACTAACAAGGCACACTGGAATGTCAGCTGACAGCACGGTGGACCAGCAGAGCCAGTGTGGGTAGTGTGGCGTGGTAGTAAAAGCCTGAACACGTACGAAATAAAAGTATTCATGGTGAAAGCTGTGGGAGAGTTGGTTTACAGGCCAAACGGAAGTACCCGAATATAATTTCCTCTTATCTAGCTATGATCGTTGAGATCACATGCAAGATAACTGATTTCCCAAATGCTACGATCATTAAACTATGGTGTATTATTTCACAATTGGGTACACTACACCCGGAGCGAAGAGGCGAGCGTCCATTCAGAGCGTGGGACTCCATGATTACATAACAACACGACATGTACATTTCGCTTTGGATACTCGTCAAATTAAGACGGCATTCATTAGGTATAGCTTCACAGAATGCTGCTTAACCTAATGGGGTCGATAACGCGGCAGTCTGACGTGAATTAATAGTAGCAAAAAATAATGAAGTTGCTACATTGATGTAGCATGTGTGTATTTCGTTTATTCCTCTTCGACTTGACCTCAGTTGGCGGATTATCGGCCCTGTATTGTTACTATGTTGTTATTACCAGCAGACCCACCCGTTGTATTTCGTTCTCTTTGCTGGTTTCGTCGCATTCCTTTGGAGCTCTTGGCTTCTTCTGCTGCTGTACATGTAGAGTTTCCAGTGCCCTTAATACCTCCTCTTCTTTCGACTTGAGTGCATGGTTCCGTGAGGCAAAGTTCTCCAAAAGCTCTAGAACTTTAACTATTTTGGGCACTAATCCAGTGACACTCTCTTTACCGTAGCCGTCAATAAGTTTTTCCACTTCAGAACCAATCGATTTGGCTATTTCGTATACATCATCCACAGTTAGAATTGAAAATGCCCTTTGAAAACATCCGTCAGTCCTTTTCATGTCTTTCTGTTTATCGTCCGTGTCAAGAATTCCCTCCATTTAGATGCACCGAAGATCAACGATCATGAACACTATCAAAATAAACCCCTTGCTGTGAAAGAAACGGAACAAAATCGGATATTTCTATGGTCGGAAGGCCACTGAAAGCGAAAGTATTGTCGTAACAGGTGTACATTCCATCCTATCAAACCTATACGCAAATTCAGGCATTACGGATTTCGACAGTGTACTAGCGAACTTCAGTGGCATGCTACCTGTTACCTTAAGCGAGACTACCTGCCTCTGATCACACGTCACACAATTTCACCCTATTCAGTACTTGCATTGGTAGCGCATTGAGTTGTCGCTGGATCTCACACATATCCTCTCCTGTTTGTTATTTGCCCTTCTAGAACCGCCCTCCAACTTTCTTGACCACTGTCATACGAGTATGCTTCAACATTAGTATTTTAGTGAGACTGAATTAGGGTTCTATATTTATATCCCAAAGGGAAGAATCCTCAGGACTTCAGATTTTAAATATTGTGGGGTCCGTAAGTATTTAAACAGTGACAACAGTAAACCTGAATTCTTCATGGTTTTTACAACCATTACATTTTAACCATTTAGGCCCCTTTTACACATACTGCCCTTCCTTTAGTGGACCAAATGTAATTGGGTAAATTACTGTTTCCTCAAGAGGTTCCTGCCCAGGTGTGCTCCCGTGTATTCTTAGTCCACACTAGATTATCTATAGGTAATTCTTGGTGTGGGATTTTGGAGTCTGTTGATGTCGTTTCTCAACATTTGGAATAAAGGTGACAACGTCAGTAAAATAGGCTGAACAATCTGAATCAGACAAATAGCAAAAAGAAAAACAGGAACCGGGGCAAATATTTATAAAAGTTTAATCTTTATTTAAATCCAAAACAAGTGTCCACAACAAATGTACACAAAAAGTGAGTATTGACTGCTAATGTAAAAAACACAGATGAGTTTTCCATTACAGTTCCGTTTCTACTGGACAAAAAAGAAAACAATGATTCAACATGTAAAGAAATGCAAGCCAAATTAATCTTACAGCTGTATCAACTACTGAACACTGAAGTCACAAATACAAAGTACACATTTGCAGAGATGACAAAGGAAAGCCAGGTATCCATGAAAAACAGTAGAATTCACATGCTGTAAATACCAAAATCAGCAAGTTCTTTGAGCAGAGAAACCAAATCAGAAAACAAAATAATTTGATAAAAAACATCCAATGTGACACTGTGTGCTAAAAACATTGGTCCAGATTTTAAATACAAATTCCACCAGATCAACTTGTTCTTATCAATTGGTACACTCAGGTCTATTCCAGCTGGGTATTGTGTTGTACCTCATTTACCTACTTTAAAGAAATAGAATTGTATTAATAATTTCACAATGTGCTAGGCCAAATGTCACGTTTGACTGCACTAGGTAGGACCGCATATGGAGGATATCTACAATAGAGGTAACGGTGTCCTCTGTGTGTGTGGCGTGAGAGGTGTGGCGTGACTCAACCGTACATATCCTCCCTGTCTGCATTGTAAATCTCCCCCTCCTGTAGGGAGGCAAAGTTGAGGAAATGAGAGGGCCGATGGACCTCGTGGTAGAACTCCTTGGGGTTAGATAGTTGTAGATCGTACTTCATGTTGGGGTCATGGCGAACACCTGCAAGAGGAAACAAGTATTATTGCAGAGATGGGCCATGACGACCCACCATGTATAGGAACTAGGGATGTGCATTTGAAATGATTTCACTATTCAAATAGTATCCATTTTATTTTTTAGAATGCACAGTGTATTTTTTTTACGCTGCAGTCTTTTTATTATGTAATTAGCCTGACATAATGCAAAGCATACAGGAAACACATGAACCACTAAATTTTCTGGGAAGAATTGAGACTGTTAAGCTAGTAGCTAAAGGTAAAATTTAAAAAACAAATGCAAGATCACCATTTTTAACATGACAAAAAGACAATGAATTTGAAGACATGCTGCGTCACATCATCGTAACAAGACCGAAAGTCACGAGTTTAGAACTCAGTGATCAACGAGACATGCTACACAGCAAAAAGAGAGGCTTGATTGAAGAAGCGAAATTTTACATTTTAAAAAATGTCTCTCATCAGCGCAAGCATTGCTGACATGAGCAGATGCACAAAAATATATTTTTAATCCAATATTAATTCCCAAACAACCTCAATTATAAATCTACACAGAACATTTTTAAAACTCACCCTGCACCGGCTGAAAGGTTCGTTATTGTAATTGAAGCTTCTAATACAACATGACAAACCTTAGTTGATGCTGTAGTATATTATGACTACATACAGAGACAGTGGCGGAAAAACAATATTTCCTTGCTCACCTGAATATTATCATAAATCAATAAAATGACAGCTTCTAGTTGACATACAATAATTGACATCAATGTTTGGTTAATCACAGCTTTGTGTGAAGCAACGCAGTTCATGAAGCGATGAAGGCAAAAGCAAAAGCCCACATTGTTTTTGGTAATTATCTGGCCACCCCCAACTTTTTCTGAGAGCAGAACTCGTGACTGGACACTACTGTTTCAACTCACCCATGCGACTGAAGTGTGCTGCTGAAACAGAAAATCCTGTGCTCACTACTCACCCATAAAGTTGTAGTTCCAGGAGACCTGTCCAGGTACCATGAAAAAGCCCAGGAAGCGATCCGAAAGCAGCATCTGAACCCTCTCGTAGTGGGAGGGCAGGTAGCCCTTGGGGTTGTTACCCTTGTCCGTGTTCTGCCTGCCCCACTCGTAGCCACTGGGAGTCAGCTTGTAGGCTGTCAGCGTGCAGGAGCCGGGAGTGAAACTGGAAATGGATGGATATGTTACACAACTGTGAAGAACAGTGATGCATGTACACAAACATGGGACTACACTGCAGTGACCCTTACACGAGACCTGAAGAGCTTAGTTCAAAACGCTAAACTAAGTTTTAAAACAAGTCTGTCACAAATCAACATTATCGCCATTATTGTAAGGCTGTAAGATCTTCCAATTAACAGAAAAATACAGAAATTGTTAGCACTTGTGGTTCTAAAAACAAAACATTGCAGAATATTAAAGCTATGGAAAAAACTAACATTTTTGATTTATTCCATAAACTATTGACAACATTCCTACCAAATACTAAATAGAAATATTGTATTTGAGAGCATTTATTATTAAATGAAAACTGGTAAAAATAAACAAAACATCTAGTGTTGTAAGACAATGTAAAGAAGGTCACATTCCTTTTGAAACAAATACTAATGTGTGAACTTAGGAAGAGAAGAGTTCAGAAAACAATATTTGGTGGAATAACAATAATAATATTAGTATAATAATAATTGGCTTTCATGTGTCTTGGCACACTCTCCGCCGGTCTTCCACATTGCTTAGGTTAGGTGACTTTATACCACTCCTTGCAAAACATTCAAGCAGCTCAGCTTTGTTTGATGGCTTGTCATCATCCATCTTATTGATCACATTCCAGAGATTGACCACTCCAAATTGTATTAAAAAAAATCAACCCCATTGACAATTTATTCCCCAGAGCTGTATACTTGTGAACTTTTGGAATCACATGAAGGTTCCTAACGGCACTGGATAACATGGATCAATAGTAACATTTAAGTACTGACTTTAAAACTAGTCTAACTAGAATATGAAAGCGACCATGTGATCCCAGTGTACCTGGGGCGTGTTGGGCCTACCTGCATGTGATGATGATGGTCTTCTCTCCGTCCCAAGCAGGGTTGTCAGCCATGATCTTTGCGTGGGTGGTTACATCCTGAGGGGACAGCTGCGGAGACTCGTTGGGCTGGGTGTGGATCCAACCCAGGGGCTCCATCTCCTGGATGGGGTGGAGAGGAGAGAGAGAAGGGGGTTATGCATCCAGGTGTTTCCTCCTACGCTACTGTGAGCATGTCTGTGTCTCTGAAGACCGTACCTTGAGGTACTCGTGTCCAGGCAGCTGATTGGGCAGGTGGACAGTCTGATGCGTTCCCCACTGGGGTACCATGACGATACACCTGATCTCCTTGACCTGGGGGTTGTCAGGTGGGCTGGTGCCATACAGGTAACCTGCAATCTGTAGATGGAGGCAATGTCAGCAACACACACACACACACACACATAATGATGCTTTAAGACTGAACCTGCAGATGAATAGAAACTAGAGCAGTTTTTCACTGGTAGACATTTTATCATCAAAACAAAAACATTAAATTAAAAAAAACTAGGAGAGGTTTCCTGTGATACAAACGTGATAAAAGAAGGCTTTTGCACAAACCTGGGCTCGCAGATCTGAGATGCAGATGAACTTCTTGAGGACATTCTTGGGGAGGATGTAGGTGTAACCTGTCTCTTTGATGTCATCAGACGACACGTAGATGTGATTGGTCCTCAAATGAAGGTTGGCAGCTGAGATGGCTCTGAGAAAGAAGAACCAGGTTAAGACTTTACAGACTATAAAACAGAACCAAAGCCATTATAGACTCTTAGAGATGGTTTGTACTTTACATCTTGAGCAAAACTAAAATTAAACACTTTAAAGCTAAACTTGACTACTGTCAGCACAAAAAAATGAACAGAAGAATATGTAAAAAATTGCAACTTTTTATTTCAGAAGCATGGTTTATGACATCAGTTGGTACTTCTCGAAAAACAGAAAACATCCACATTAAACAAATCTAGCCCCTACACACCTGACTCTCCATTCAGTCTTGGATGAGAAGGTCTGTGTTTCGTAGTTGGAAGTGGTTGAGGTGATGATCTCGTCTCCGTGCTTGTTGACAGTGCGCGTCTGCGTGGCGGTGAGCTGGGACTGCTCCTTGGTCTGCTTCTCAATCTCAGCGATCTGCTGTCTCTGCTGGGAGGGAGCGGAGATCTCCATGCCCAGGATGATGTCACGAATCTCAGACTGGGTCAGAGACGCCACGTTCACGCTAGACAGAGGGTCAAGATAACAGGTCAGATATTGCTGATGGACATTTGGGAATAATATGCAAGATTTTTTGCTTGTAGGTGAAATCCCATAATCCCATTTTAAAAGTGTGGGGAACTTTCTATGAACACACATTACAGTAAATGTAAGTTAATTTACTCATGACATTGTCGAAAGCTTTAAGACCTATGAAAGCTTTTTGAAGACCAGTACAGCCACTCACTTGTTCTTCTTTCCGTAGTCGGCCAGGATGAGGTCTTTGAGCTGCACCTCCACCTTGATCCACTCCTCGTCGGTTAGTGTGGGCCAGATGTGGTGTGGCTCCGTGATGGTGGTCTTATCAGGCTTCAGGATCACCTTGGCACGGTCGTTGTTCACGTGAAGGGCCCTCAAGATCAGAATGAGACGGGAGAACGCCTACAGAGCAGAAACAGACACTGGTTAAACAGGAGGTAAAACAGTTGTTTTGCATTCTAAAAAAGCTGTTATGATGAGACAAAACAACACTGGAGAAGCTGCTAATCTAAACAAGGAGATAACATTTGCAGGTGACTGAAAATATGTCTTTAGTTAACCCCCATTTCCTACAGGACACATGTCGGAGACTGAAGAACCAGTCGTCCTACTTCTGCCATCCATCTTCAGTCAGTAGCACAAAGAGCACGACGTGGACTCACGGTGTAGGAGGAGATGGTCTTCAGCCAGTCGTCATACAGGTTGAACAGGACCATCTGAGGCTCCGTGGCCTTCAGGATCAAGTCTCCAAACTTCTCCACCTTCAGACAGGCCTGGAAGGGCAGCTGCAGCTCCGAGCCCTTGATCACGATGTTGGGGAAGTCCAGCAAGTGGACCTAGGAACAAGGCGGAGACAAACACATTTCTTTGTAAACAGATAGGCATTGCTTTACGGACTTAATTTCAATAGGATTTAATGTATCAACAAACACTCCAAATGGCAATAATCTTTCCATCTCAAGTTTAAACAAGACAATCTCCTTAATCTGCATTGATGTGTTTGTCAAGGTGATGAAGTGAGAAGTGTAATTTAACCTGCACTATGTAACATCGTAGGAAACTATCAAAAAACTGTTTTAGGTTTAGTAAACTTGTTAACTAGCGTATTGAATCCAGGGGTTGAAAAAAATCTACTTAAAGTGATGGTTCGGAGTAATATAACCCTAGGGTCCTTTGTAGGCTTGGGTATACAGTATCGATTATTGATTGGAACCGGAACTAGCATTGCGATTCTCCCGTAATCGTTTAAAAGTTAAAATATCGATTCGCAGTCCGCCGACCGGAAGATGAAACCGCTGAACACCAACGAAAAGCGTACACCGGAAGCGTTGGCATAACCGAGCGAGTCAAACTTGGGCTGTTTCTCGTCAAGGAAGGAAGGATCTTCCGAAGCCAGAATTTCGAGAATGCTACGTCATCGAATTCCGTTGAAGGACTGTTAATGTCAAGGATCCTCCGAATTTCAACCAAGGACTGAGTCCTTCATTCTGAGAATTACCCATAGATGGTCAAGGATGCATGTGTGTATCCTTCGCGCTCCCAAATCACCCACAATCCTATGCGCGCGGCTTTTGCGGCTCCTTAAAATAATTTGCAGGCGTTATTGGAGACAGTTGGAGCGATTAAGGGGCAATATATCTATATAATACATTTCAATGCCTCGTTTTATAAGTACATAACCTATTTGTACTACTGTAGACGTTTGGTAGCATTCCGGGCATTATTAGTGGGGTTATTTACGAGATCCACCCTTGGTTCCTTTAGCGCATGTACTAAGCCCTTCAGCTGATAGCGCTAACTCGACCAATGTTATAACGAGGGAAAAAAGCTTATGGGGGGGTTGTTTGGGTTGAGGTCAAGGTGCAAAGGACCCTAGGGTTAAATTACTCCAAACAATCACTTTAAATAATATAAAATATAGACAATATTAGAATAGCTAAATGCATGTTAAATTCAGCCCGCCAGGGCAAATTAATGGAAACTTACATAGTGCATCTTTAATCAAGTCTGACTTGAGGTACGAGGAGGTCTTACTGAGGTATGAGGTCTTACCTCAAGTGGGTCCAGCATGCCCTTTCTGGTGACAATGATTTGTTTGGGCTGCTCTTCCACTGGAAGGGAACGAATCAGAGCCGCCACCTCCTCAGCTGTCTTCCACTTAGCCAGCTAGAGCCAGGGGAGGAGAGGATGTTAAACCTAACTTTTCACCCATTTATTTATTTTGCTAATTTCTTCACATTCTTACTGGCCTGTGCACAGCTGAAGCTTGTAACAGGTATCTATTTGAAGTCATACCTGTCCCAGACGTTTCTGTCCAGCCCACACAGACGTATGGATGATCTTGAGGAAGAGCTGGCCAGTCCTGGGGTTGAAGATGAAGATGGCTCCATTGATGGGCTTGGTGGTCAAATTACCCTCAAATGTCTGCAAGGTGGGAAGGAGCATTTACATAAAATGTGTGATCTGCTGGAGGAAACTCAACACTACCTACCACAGGGTTACCTGTCAGGATGTGAATGAATTATCATATCTTACTTTATATAAATCAGTTAATCGCAGTTCTCAGGTTGACATTCTGCAGACATTGACTCACTAAGCATTTGAGTTTCAATCCCAGGCTCCTTCACTCACCTTGTGGATGGTGACACGGTAGACGTTTGTGTCGTCTACGAACCAGATGATCTGGTTGGAGAAGAGCTCTCCGTAGTTCTGTGAGGACAGGTAGGGCTCAGTGGGCTCGGAGGAGTAGAGCTGCAGACCCTTGCGGATGCGCTCCCTCAGGACGTACAGAGCGGGGTTGGCCTTCATGATCTTAGCCATGGCCTGCTGGATCAGGGGCTTGCCTCCTGGGAACCAGTTACCATACCCACTGAAGCCATGAACAGAGGGAGATGAAAGAAAAACGGAGTGAGTTACTGACACCATTTTGACTACTTCGCCAAATTAAAGTAGATAACCCTAATACATGTAAAATGTTTTCTCATGCTCCAAATCAGAATGTAAGAATGTTGGGGGAATGATATAGTCAGTCCTGTGAAAACACGATGAAAGTCTTAAACCTTAAAATTACCATATCTATGTGATCGCTTGTCAGAAAATGTTATGAAGGACACCATGTTATTTCTGGAGGTGTATTTCAACATATTCTATTTAGCAATTTCATTTTGTTAAAGAGGCATTTCGCTATATTCTGCCAACTGTGCTTCCACCAATCACACACTTTGGTGGAAATTCCCTTGCTGACGCAAAGTAGGGAAATGGCTGCCAGAGAGGTGAAAAACAGCTTGAAATCTTACTTTTGGAAACAAGGTATCTGCAGTAAGAATGATTTACGTAGGATTATGATTTAAGATTACATTATATGCACAAACAATATACTAGACATCCAAACTAAAATGGGGGACAAAAACATTTCTTGCAATGAACAAGTGTTGTGGAAAGCATTTTTGATATTCCCTAAGTTCCATTTTAAGTCGTTCAGTAACCCCATTGAATACACATGTAAAATGACAGTTGCTGACAACCATACAAGACCACAACAAGGCTACAACACCACACAGTTGTCCTGACAACATTGGTGGACATGTTGTAAGACTGTAACCATGCCAACCTGTGGAGATTGTAGGCCAGGTCGATGGCGATAAGCACCCCGGTGGGGGAGGGGTAGATGCTCATGTTGTCGGTGGTGTAGTCCAGGAACTTGGCTCTTGCGTAGCGCTCGATGTCGTGGGAGTCGTAGTCTCCCCAGCGGAGCTGGATATCGATCCAGTATTTCTGGGTGGTGGTGCTGTCCATCACATCCCTGAAGGAAGGCGGGGCCAATGCTAGTTAGTATTAGAACTGACTGAGGTCTTTAGAATATCAAGAATAATTTGTTATCTTGTCCAGACTAAATTGATTTTTTTTTCTTTCCCACATCAACATAGGAAATAAAATGTACATCTGAAACCATTTCTAAATCCATCAAACAAAAGGCTCAGTGTAAACCAGGAACAAACTGAAGGAGTCGTACTTTGAATCGGCGAGCAGCGAGGGCCGTGAGACGTTCCACTTGTAGGAAGCAAAGAGCAGAATGTCGGCGCAGGAAGAGTTCATCTTGTATGACTTCCTAGGGTGAATGGTCTCTTTCTGCACAGTCTCGATCTCCAGGGCATCCAGCTCCTGGTCAAACACCTATGTACACAAAGATCAACAAATCCTTATTGGTGAAATTTGTTGTTTTTCCCACAAGGTAATTCTGCCTGGGGCAACAAGTCTAGGCAGACGAGGATCACTGTACTTCTTGTGTATTTAGGTAATCCAGGCTCACAACACTGAGATACCAGATCACTGTAACGCACCTGACAGAGATCCATAACAACACTCTCGTGGATCTTCTGCCACAAGTGAGCCCTGAAGATTTGGATGAGGGAGATCTTTAGCGTGGGGATCTTTCCGTGCATGAAGATTCCAGTCAGATCCAGTTGCACCTGGAAGCCGACGTACACCTAAAACACGTATGAGTGCTCTCATGAGTGTGTAGAGTGACAGTGACAAGAAAAAACAACCAAATCGGGAAAACCATGTGTAGGTAGCATGCGGTCAGAGACTCACATTAGCCCGGTTGATGGTAGGGGACCACCAAAGGGTGAAGCGACGGTTGGGAATCTGGTTCAAACCAGATCTCTGGGCGTTGGTCAACTTCTTCCACTTCATGGACTCCTCAAAGCCACTGGCCTTCTCCCTGTGGTGAGGGAATGGTGATAATGCTGGAGGTTAGCCAGGACAAAGCCCACACCAAACATGAACAAACAGTGCGTTCCCATAACAATAACGATGTGTAGTTGTAGTAAGTGTGCAGTACGGACCAGAAGAGACCCTCCCAGGTCGGGAAGTATGTCCCCTTGAAGAGGGTGTGTTCCAGGATGCCCTCCACACCTCCCAGGGCCTGGATCATGTCAGTCCGGTAGTTGTTCAGGTTCCACAGTTTCCCGTCGTGACGTTGGTGAGTCCACCAGAACGGGTTCTGCTTCAGTACCTACAGAAGACAAAATAGACGGTTAACATTCCGTATCAGAACAAAATAATAATACATTTAAGAGCGACGGTGAGCAGTTAATAAACTGCTCTAAAATAATTTCTGGAATGCCCTTCAAAATCAATCAGTAACAGGAATTTAACATTGCTTCAGAAGCAGATGTCAAACGTATCATTTCACGTGTTACCTGGTACTGTTTGAAGTCAGTGCGGACCCTCCAGCCCTTGTCGTAGGCTAGGGTGTGTCTATCCTTCTGGAACAAGGTGTTGATACGGGGGATACCTCTGTCCCAGGAGTCCTCCAAGTCCTCCAGGGTCAAACGTCTAAAAAGGACAAAACCAGATATCTAGTGCTCTAGTAATAGACCTTTAAACACATGGCCATCTGGCTACAGACATGCAGCTAAGGATGGGTTGTCACTCAAATTGGCTGAAATGATACAACCAATAAAATTGTAGCAATAAAAAAAAATTCAAAACACATTTTCCAAAACTGTAACATTTGTACACATTTCCTCTGCTACAGTATTAGCCTACGAAAAGTTTATGTGTTAAGGTTCATTTTAACATAAACTCCCAACTGACAGAATCAAAAAGGAAAAAAAAGAAATGTAGAAAAGTTTGAATCAAATTCATTGTCCTCACAACCAACCGTGGTGGGTAATTATACAAGTGTTTTTTGACAGTGCGCACTGCGTACCGTCCCTTAGCCTAATTTGTCAGCCACTGTGGCCACATACTTTTTATTATATATGTTATTACTTTAAGCATTTCTTCTATCAAATTTGAATAAAATAACATTTTTGTCGAGGAGCATATCTAACTGGGTTTAGCGGAGCTAGTTAGTGAGAAATCCAGCCTGAGCTGCGGTATATATCGTGCAGTAGATGAAGAAAAAAAAACGTAGTTAGCTTCCCAGAATTAAGAGCCTTTTGCTGGGTCAGCACCAGTAGGCTGGATGAAGTGAATGTAAAGAAGATCTTGGACAAAGCGTGTTTTATAAAAATTTGGAATATGATAATGTTATTATCCGTGACTTGAAAAGTTAAAAAAGTAGTCAGGCACACATTGGAATGCTATGTGCTCATTGAATGATTCTGCTGTCAGTAAAACTAAGGTCGGGGGTGTTCATTGTGTCTTTCTATGATTGGATTCTGAAGAGGCACTCTCGTTTTACCAGATAAGCATACTTTTCTAACTTAAGGGCAAACCTAATTGAATTAGAATAATTTAATCAACAATTTTTCTTTGCCAGAATATGGGCTACTATTAATACTTAGTGGTGTATTATGTTTGGTTCCATTGCTGAAGACACATCTACATGAAGATTTGATGGGAGCTAATTTAGCCAGTGCTTAGATTATTGAAGTAGTAATCTCAGACATGTTTTTCAAACAGATTATTCAAAAATGAAATTTACTAAAGTAAAATGAAAAGCTGATTCAAGCAATATTGTGGCTTAAGTGTTAGAAATTAAAAGTTTTGCACCTCTCAAATGTGAATTAGTGGCTGGTAAAATATGGGCAATATTGAGGAAACGGCCCTCCTGATCGGTACAGTAAAGTTAAAAATCCCTTTCAAATTTGCTGAAATATGCCACTGCAATTAGCTTCACTACAGACATTGAGTTCAGATGTGTCCCATGTTTCTAATAAGTCTGAGAGCACAGTGGGTGGATAAAAGTTTTACATTATGTAGCATTAAAATGCTGGTATCAGATCAGTACAGGTACTCAGATTTCAGGACTCTGATCTGTATCGGCAACGGAAGTGGAATCGGTGCATCCCTAGCTGCATGCAGCATGCCAGTTTTCAAACTAATCTGCCATCGCAAATGTTGTCCCCAGAACACAAAAAATATTATTGAGTTACAAATCCTGGCATGGGACGGAACATCCATATGCAGCTTGTCGTTCAGTGTGTGAAAAAGTACTGAATGGAGTTTCAGCACAGAAAAAGGTATTGTATTGAGGGGTTGTTCAGTACCTGTTCTGTGCGATGGCCTCCTGTCTCTTTAGGGCGTACTCTGCCCAGACTCTCTGGGAGTCAATGAACTCACTCTCCCAGGGCTGGATGTAGCGATACAGGTTAGGAATTAGCTGGTCCTCCTCATGGCTCATACCGGACCGGAAATGGGTGATCCCAACGTCCGTCTGCTTCGACCACCTGAGGGAGAAGGGGAGATCATTTAGACACGGGGATCTAATATCTTTATCATTTCTGGCAATTTAGCTTTTAGTGTTCTGATAAAGATTCAAATTTTTTGTAAGGAAAAATACATAGACTTATGCTAACTGTACCTTTTAGTTAGAAACAGAAATATCTACAGATATTTCTATAAAATATAGCAAGTGTCATAACAACAGTAAATACACAGTTATTTTATTGAGCGTGGAAAAAAAATGACTAAACAGTCACACGTCGAAACATGAAACAATATTCAAAATAGCCCTCTGCCCAACTGTCCCCACCCAGCGAATATAGAAGTGTCCAAACTGAGCCTCTTACCGCAGATCAGACTGAGGGATGAGGACGTGACCCATGGACAGCATCCCCAGCCCCCCCAACTCCTTGGGCGTGTAGAAGACCACAGGGGGGAACCGGCTGGGCATCTTAGAGTTGAGTCCAATCTTGATACGGGTCTGGATCTTGTTCTCACATTTGACCAGCAGATCTAGGAGCTCTTGGGTGTTTACGACCGCCTCTCTGAAGTACGTCATCAGACCGATCAGAGCAGTGTTCCACTTGTTCACAATCTGTTGGGACAATTGCACATTAGTACGGTTCTCATGACAGACATTTACTCTGAATATGCAACGGCAAAGTGCCGTTTAGTCAGGAGGAGAGGTGGACCTTGGTGAAGGTGGTGGATCCAGAGGCCATGAGGATCTGCCGGACCCGGTTGTGGAAGCGCTGCATGGACTCATCATCCACACGCAGGAAACACTGGGCCGTGCGCTCCTTGGTCACCTACAAAGACAGCGTTCTCGTCACATTCCTCCAGCAGTTACAATGACAGATGTCTGGAAATGGAACTTAAGGCATTTAAGCACTCAGCGATTCAGAACAGACGACAGTGTAGCCACAATTTAGTTCCAGTCAGCAATGGTGATAAAGGTCTGCCTGTATCTGGTAGTGGCTGACATTTTCTTTAGCACAACACTGTCCCCCCTGTATTGCAATTTTTTTTTAAAGCTTTAAATGTGGAATTTCTATTCCTCAGTCACGTATACCCCTATATTTCTACCCCTGAATCCATTCGCACCTCGTTCTGCAGGTTCCAGACTCCATCTTTGTGAGTGAACTCCTCGTAGCTGGTTCGACACTTGGGCAGAATGCGACACTCAAAGCCACACATGTTGAAGAGCAGGTTGGGGTTGTCTTTACTGTAGACGGACACAAAGCTGTTCTCCCATTGGACCGTGGTCACAGAGCGAGGCAGGCGGTTCTTGATGTCCCAGAACACAGCACGACCCCTGGGGAGACAAACTACGATTATTTCACTAGATAGTGTTACTCTGTCTTACTAAGGGTGTAAGAAACAAACAACATCTCAAATGCTAGAGACACTGCAAACTTTTACAGCTAAATTAACACAATGCTGACTTGCAATGAAAATGAACACACCTCAAATTAGAAATGTTAGCCCTTGGGAAACTAGCACATGGTTCAGTTTGATAGAAAATAAAAAGTTTCCCCAAATGGATTTAATAAGCATAAGCAAGCACTTTTACATAAGCAACCAAAATAAATCTAATTTTGCAAGATTGTGTGTGAATTGTTTGCTTATATCAATGCACTATAACTGCAATAATAAAATGGTAATGTAGGAATGACCTCAGCCTACAACAGAAAAATGTATAGGCCTATACTTCAAGTGAAAACTCAGAAAGACAAGACAAACTTAAAAAATGACAGGCTTTCTTGCCATGTAAGCTGACGATGGACAAGCTTCGACAGAAATCCATAATTAGCAGTATCCAAATGTTACTTAACCTTTCACACATATTCAAATGATCTGAAAGTATCTAAAATAGAGTGGGAAATTCAACTATAGCACATCTGCTAAAAAGACATTTGTGAGTACTCATTACAGGGAGTAAACCTCAACTGCCCCAGTCTTCATTCAAATAGCCAAACTGTCAGGGGTAAAGAAGCTCACAGGTTGACGTCGTGCTTCATCAGTCTCATCCTGGCATCTCTGGGCCAGCACTTCTTGTTGTTGTACCCCACTATGTTCTCGTTGTTTGGGTCAGGGTGCTCCGTAAGGTACCTCTGGATCAGATCCCGGGCCTCGTCAGCAGAAAACCTGGGAGGTAGCAGGGGGACGTCAAACATCTACAGACTAACAGACCTGGATGGGTAAGCCCAAGCAATTACACAAAAACTTTGGTGCATTTTCTGCCACACAAAAAATTGCAGTCATTTCTGCAGCTAAACTGAGTATTACACCTCAGCCCTGTGGAGCTTCTCGGCTCCTAGGGTGTCACGGTTGCCTACCTGAAGAAGATGTGTATTCGGTCGATGTATCTGCAGTAGAGGCGAATGGGATGAGCACTCTCTGTGGCTGTATCCTGGAAGGACAGGAAGTCGTTGGGCATCTGAGGGGGTCCGGCCATCTCGCTGGCCCTGTGGAGACCCAGAACCAACAGGTCCATGACCAGCCCGTAGTACTGCACGATGAACGAGGCAAACTGCAGTCCACGGATGATACCATAGGAGTTGGTGTGGTTCATGTCCTGGAAAGACAAAAGGTACGCAGTTTGCATTTGAGCCAAGAACTTGCATCTGATCTGAACCGCTCCGAGCGACAGGGGGTCTCACCTTGTAGTTGATGACCACGTTGTTCTTGGCAGTCATGTAGTCAGCAATGTTGTGGTCCACGATGAGACGCAGCAACCTGTTCAGCAGTGTCAGATCGATCTTCTCGTACATCTTCTCGTAGCGGGACTCCAGCATCACGTTGCACTCCCCCTCCATCGTCTCCCAAACATCCTGCAGGTTGTTGATGCCTGAGGACAGTCAATGCAAGCGGCCATTGCAGATTGTGCTTTCACACAAGTGGTTTAAAAACATCTTCTGATTTTACCATATGTTTATAATGCATAACTAGCAATGAATTGAAGCACTGCCTTGTTATTGGTGAATGCAAAGACAGTACATTAATACATGTGTTTTTGTTATCGCAGTAACAAGCCAGTTGGGACTTGTTAAACTGTGAAGCTGAGCCAGTCCTCACCTTGACACCACTTGTAAACGAGGAGCGGAGGAGGTTCCGTGTCAGCCGGTTTGATCCATGGGGGGAAAAGACGGCGTTTATCAGCCTCATACCACAGGTACTGGTCCAGGTAGGCGTCAGTGATCTTCTCCAGAGGCTCCACATCGTACACTGGTACCAGGTGGCTGTACAGGTCCATGAACTCGATGCCCACCTAGAAACGCGCACACAAACTTACTTATTCAAACCTACATTGAAGTCATGCACTAGTTATACAAAATGGGGTACAATATAGAGTACAACTAATGTTTTCATAGTAATTTAAGTTGGAAATGTATCAATCAAGAAGCCAACAGGCCTTTTTGTTTAAATTGAGACGGTCCTGGGCTGACCTCCTTGAATGCTCTCTGGGTGAGCAGGTGACGTTTGATTCTGGACAGGGCCTCGTGGGGGTTGTCGTAGGCCTGCTCAATCAGGCCCAGCTCCTCTCTCTGGGACTGATTCAATCGGGACTTCACACTAGAAGGAGAAACGTGTGAATGGCGGAATATATTCCAAAATTAAAATTTAATATCCATAATGTTCTGCGTTAAAGAGTTGTATGCAGTGATTTGTGCCTGCCAATGTCAGTGTGACATCAACTACAGGGAAGGTTACCTGTAGGCCTCTTTGAGCCTCTCCAGAGCCAGGATGAGCAGCTTGGTGTCATGTTTGTAGGACAGAGGGGGGAAGGGGATGGGGGAGAAGCGCCTGCTCTCCAGCCAGTGGACTGTGGTGGTGTAGATGGCTACAGCCTCCTCCGCAGTGATGTACGGACCGTCCTGGAGACACACAAGACCGCATGAAAACCACTGGTGTAAACATTCACCAAAATACATATAGAGAAAAGTTAAATTACAAACAGGAAAAACAACCACTTTCCAAATAAACACAGGAAAACATAAATGGCATTTTCTGTGGCTAATAAGCCCTGGTTGTCAGAGTATTATACTACCGACTCAGCCTGACCTTCAGAGGCTGGTGGCCCTGGTAACTCTGGTGGTTTTCTGTAGCATAGCTGAACTGTCTACACTCCTCACAGCAGAGAAGGTAGCCGCACAATAGGGATCAAACAATGGGTTGTCTGTCTCTACAGTTGCGGCAGCTATGCGTTCACCTGGTGTCCCTGAGGACGTCTGGGTGTCCCCTACCTTCAGGTAGTTGTGTTGGCGCTCCTGCTCTGCCTTCAGGTACAGACGGGTCAGCCTGCCCAGGTTCTTCTTGCAAACGGTCTTGTCCACAGTGGCGCCGCGCCTGATTCGCTCACGATTGTAGTGAGCCGTGTTGGTCCACCAATCGGCTTTGGCCTTCACGTAGCGGAGGATCATGTTCTCGATTGGAGTGGGCAAGCCAGGAACCTGGGGATGTACAGAACACGGTCAGTCCAGGATAGATGTGTACATTTGACATTTCAGTTTCTTAGCAGAAGAACGCAAAGCAACTTCACTACAGCAGTGGCATCCTGGAGACTGACAAGTGTAAAAACAACAACCCTGGTGTTGAAAACAATACACTGTTCCAACAGACACACTTGACCTCACCCCTAGTTCCACTACAACATGCCACCTCCTCCATACATTTCCTCTAGAACATTCCAGGAAGGCCGGTCAGCGCAGGACGACCCTGGCCGTGTCACACACCTACACATGCATGACTATCCAGCCGGTGTCCATTGGCTCACCTTCCAGGGAATGTTGGCCTTCCAGCAGCGCCACGACTCAGACAGGTGCTGCAGGATGGTTCTGGCCTTGTTCTGCTTGATACCCTCCGGCATCATGTCCAGGATGTCGTGCATCACGGCCGCTCGCAGCTCCAGGTCGAAGTGAGACTCCACGCGCTGCTTTGTCACGGTCTTAGCCACGCCCTTAGAATGACGACCTTGGCAAGACAAGAGTAACATTTGTATATTGGGAACATAAATCAATCTAAACAAGAGGTTATTTTAAGTTTAGCAAATCAATTGCAATATTTAAATTCCACAACAGTTATTTTGCCCCAATTTGCATATAAATATATGTTCTCAGACTCAAAAGCATCAGGATAAACAAATAATTAAAGGATATTCCCACCTGAATAACACTCTCCATCATAGAAACAACGGTAACACACACATCCATGTTAAAGTTACAAGTGTTACCTTCAAACTGCCTGGCCAGAAGGTTTCCAAGCCATCTCTCCAGCAGGGGCGTGATCCCTCTCATGAAGAACAGCCACACCCTCCAGCCTGGAGCCCAGAACCCACAGCCTGGACCTTTCCCTACCGGACCCTGGACAATACAGAGGACGTCTTTAGTTATTCATACTTTAGAATTACTTTTTGTATTACTGTAAAAAAAAAAAGTCCTATTCTAAATCTGCAATATTTATGTGCAATAAGTTTATCTATTGTGTCATTGTGTCCTGATACACAGTTTGGTCTCTATTTAGTGTGCGTGGGCTTTACTCACAGTGTTGAAGCGGTAGTAGATTAAGTGCTTGAGGTCCTTGCACATGCGGATCTGCCTCATCAGCTTGTACTTGTAGCGGTACATACCAGTCAGCTGGCCCACGTGGGCAAATATGTACTGCAGCCCGTCTGACAACTACAAACCAGAGACGTTGGGATAAACAACATGCAAGGATGTTAAAACTGCTGAAAGTGATTGGATTTCCATTTGCTAAAAGCAGCTACATCTAATTGGTAGCCAAAATGATTAAGTGTGACCTGGAAAGCGTCCACATTGCCCAATCTGTACTGTACGTGGCTGTCCACCACCAGCTTGCTGAGACGAAGGACCTCTCTGCAAAGATGGAAGGCATTCCCAAACCTGGACTTCTTACGTTCCTGGAGACAGAGAGGGGCCGTCAGCACACAACAACATTCGGAACGCGTTTAGACTTTAACATGAGAGGATTTAGCTACGCACCAGAGAAGTCAGAAGGACTACGGTAAGCTAGGTCTTATAGACATCTGTAGTCAGAAGAAATACTGTAAGCTAAGTCTTATAGACATCTGTAGTCAGAAGAAATACTGTAAGCTAAGTCTTATAGACATCTGTAGTCAGACGAAATACTGTAAGCTAAGTCGTATAGACATCTGTAGTCAGAAGAAATACGGTAAGCTAAGTCTTATAGACATCTGTAGTCAGAAGAAATACGGTAAGCTAAGTCTTATAGAAATACATACACGAGCTGGCGTCTTGTTTGACCGTTTACCTTGGTGGTGAGGGTCTTGACGGGCTTCAGGTTAAAGTTGTAATCCAGATGCAGGTAGTTGAGGTTCTTGCGGTGGATGAGCAGGTTGAGCATGTTGTATCCTTGTCTGCACACCTGCAGGCCCACCTCTACCCAGTCCAGCTTGGTGGACTGGAAGAACTTGGTGGCCTTGAAGGAACGGAACAAATACCTGAAACAAGAGCACAGACGAGGCCAGTCAGTTTCATCTGTGCTGCATCTTTGGCCACAAAATTGTTCTGCAGAGGTTTACATTCAGCATTAAAAAAAACTAACTTCATAACCGGCATGGTGATGCTTACCTCTTCTTCTGAGCCTTGGGTGGTCTATGTTTGAGAGCGTTCAGTACATAGTACTTGAGAAGCTTCTGGTAGGACACACGCACCTTCACTGGCTGGCCAGCAGGGCAGTGCTCACGATACCTGGACACAGTCAAGCACAAGTTACATTTTAATTTAGTATAAAAATACACCTGTTATTGAACTTAGGGAATCAGTAGAGATTAGTTTACAGCAATCACATTCAGTCAATTCAAGTCTATGTAGACATAAGACTAACTAGACAGTAATATATAGGGATGCACCGATCCGATACTGGGATCGGAAATGTGTCCAATACTGGCCAAAAATATGGGATCGGTATATGGAGCAATGTAATGAACCGATACCATATTCTAATAAGGTGCAGTAAACACAAGTCTTTGTAGTGACAAGTTATACTGTATATCATAGATATACAAGTATAGTGCAGTACAAGACAAAACATTCTTTTACCTGCCCAGAATTAAGAGCCCTGCTGGGTCAGCACCAGGCAAAGAATTTTGTGATTTTAGGGGCAAGGCATATTGCCCTTAAGGAGGTTGCCAATTTGCCAGGGCACCAAGGCCATTGTCCTGGGCACAAAGGCCATCAAGTAAATTGCTTTGCAAGGTGAAAAACACTGCATCTATTTGCGCTCTCCTCAAACACGTGTTAAACTCTTAACCTATGAGATGCTGTATGGAGATCTAAGCTTATGAACAAAGAATGAATTAGACAGAAGCACTGTAAATAGTTTAAAGGGAAATAAGCTTCTCAATAACACTTAAATACTTTCATTTCTATAGTGTAGTAAAATCATATTCACATTACAGCTCCGTACTTGGTAAACTGTACATTTTAGCTTCAAATTATTATTATTTATCAGGTCATTAATGCAACACAACAGGACATCCATGGCAATGGCCGCTGAGAAATTCTGACCCTGGTCGGTACCATTAGGCTAGAAATAGTGAATATGATACAATGTTACTAACTGTGATCTGAGAAAGTTGAAAAAGTACCAAGTCAAGCACACAGAGTAAAATGCTAAGTGCTCATTGGATGATTCTGCTGTAAGTAAAAAGAAGGGCAGGGTGTTCGTTGAGTCTGCATTTATGATTGGATTCTGATAAGCGGTGCTCTCGTTTTACCAGAGAAGCTTACATGCGCACGCATACACAAATGTAACAGGAGGCTGTTCAACTTCAAGAACAAAGTTAATGAATTGAATTAGAATCTGTTGATCAAATATTTTACTTTGAAAGAATACGGTTTACTATTAATATTTATTGAATTGTGTTTGGTTCCATTACTGAAGATGTTTTACACACAGATTAGTCTAAAATAATTTCCTAGAGTAAAATTAAAAGCTCATTCAACCAATATTGTAGAATGAGATAGGTGTAAGAAAAAAAACATTTTACACCTCTAAAATGTGAAATGCTGTTGGATGAACAATGATGGCTGGTACAATTTTGGCACACACCGGCCTAGCTGACACAATGAGCATAAAATGGCCCTACCAAGTGGTACAGTAAAGTAAGAAATACCTTTTGGATTTGCTGAAAGATGTCAAAGCAATTAGCTTCACTACAGACATTCGGAGTTCAAATGTGTCCCAACTCTGACAGCACAGTGGGTGAATGCAAGTTTTACATTACGTAGCATTAAAATTCTGGTATTGGATCGGTACTTAAAGTTCAGTACTTAAAATCGGTAAGTAAAAGTGAAATTGGTATCAGTGCATCTCCAGTAATATATGTAGACAGTATGATTTCTGCATTTCCTAACCAGTTCTTGATGAGTGGGATGTCAATGGCCCGCCTGGTCCTCCCAGAGCGCAGGTTGAAGGGACGTGGCGCCCAGAGCAGAGCAATACCATTGGCTGTATTGTCTGTGTAGAGGGGAGTTTCCTTTAGGAAGGGCTCCACATACTCTGGCAGCTCAAACTCCTCATCATCCTCTGGCAAGGGCTCCTGACTCTGTGGGGGTGCAAGTACATGACTGGGGGGTACAAGTACATGACTGGGGGGGGTGCAAACAGAAGAGTAAAAGGAAAGTCCAACAGCAGGTCGGACTGTCCTCTCCACCCAAATCTCATGAGAAGCGTTTAATTAACTATGCTCAGATTCAACACACTAACACACAATTTAAATGTTTTTGTGGAAAGACTACATGCTTGGTAATAAATGTAGTTGGTGATAAGGCTGGCATATAAAACAATGCATTTTTTTTTACTTACACACAAGAAGTAAAATATTCCACAGAATATTCCACCTTTTATCTAATGTTTTTGCTCAGTGCCAGTAATACAGGCGTGTGCCTACACAGCAGTAGGGCAGAGTGTAATTAAGGCTATTCACTGGAGGTAGCGGCTTGGACCCACAACTTGTTTCCAGTGAATCGCATTCATAAAGACAGATACCTTGACTGAGTGTCTGTGGGAGATTGGATTGATCAGGGGGTCAAAGTAAAATGCCGGAAGATCAGGATCCTCAGTCTTGATGAACACCACGTTGGGAGTATGGTACCTGCAGAAAGAAATTGGCAATGGTGTCACAGCTCCTAAAGGTGATTGATAATGAAAGGTGTCTGGAGTTCTTCAGTATGAGACAACAGGTTCAGTTTCTTACCAGGTCAGATGTACATGATGGGGTAGGTTGTTGTACAGGTATGGGAAGGCGATCTTGTACTCCGTCCTGATTGGCTGTCTGATGATGATCTTGTTGATGTCATTAAACTCGTTCCAGTCTTCATCCCTTTGAGAGGGAAGAGGGGAACAGACAATTATTACAAATACTCACATTACATTAAAGTTACACAAAGAAAAGGCACTTACTGGAGGTTGATGTCTCTGACCAGAGGTTCAAACTTGGGTCCTCCAGGGATGGCCATGTTGAGGGCCTTGGAGGTGAAGAAGGCCTTCAGGTCAAACAGGTAGAAATAGTTGCAGTCCACCAGGTCTGTCAGAAGCTGGTTGGCCAGGCGGTACAGAGTGGACATCATGGGCAGGGTGAACTGCCAGCGTCTGTACGTCGTTCCATTCACATATCTAGAGTTGGAGTGAATGGTAGGTTAGTACAAGGGCGTGGGTGACAATAGCTAAACATATTTAGATCTTCTAGAGTTACACAATGGTGTTGTCAATGAGTAGGCAAAATTAGATAAAACAGACAGTATAGCATAACCCCTGTGCATTTACATCTTGTTAAGTTTTAAACAGTTGATTTGTATATATAAAAAATAGTTGTTTTGAATGGGAAGAAACAACCCCCCCTAAAAACCAGAAGGACAAATTTAATCTGGGATCAAACTGGCATCTTTGATTTAGATCCTGCCACTTTTCAGCTGGTGAGTTACAGCAGATGATGAATCACCAGAATACATCTACGCAAGCACACGTGTTAATGAACTGTACATCTTTTCGTTTCAATCAACATATCTATGTATTTAGGACTTCATGAGTTAAGCACAGTTGTTTAGAAGTACAGTACAATAGTTTTAAATGAGTAGGCATATTTCCCCCCAAAAAATTCTACATATGAACCCAATGGAAGTTCAAAAAGGGTACCTTCAGATTCAGAGTCTGCCCCAGTCTGATAAGGCGCAAAATCCATTAATAAGATCACGCAAGTACATGTATTCATTGATTTTCTAGGTCTCTCAATGTAATTATGTTAATGCTAAATGACAAACATATGACACTTATTTCACAGAAACCTGGCCAAAAAATGCTTCGCAGTATGATATGAAACAACTGTCACATTCATGTAAACTGTGAGAAAACAAAGAAAAAAGTGAGCAGGTGTTCTTTCGGCACCAGGACAGCCTAGAAGTCACTCACTTGGTTGTATCCTTGAGGGGCTGGTGTTCGTACAGCCAGTCCACAACAGACGAGTCCTCGTCTGGGTCCAGCTCCATCTGGATAGCCTCCAGGGGCTCCACGTCCAGGATGTTGTCAGCGTAGTCCAGGGGCGGCTCTTCGTCGTCAAAGGGAGGGAAACGCATTCGTTTGAAGTGCCGTCGGTCCCTCTTCTCCCGACGCATCATGATCCACATTGCACTAGAGATAGAGGTAAAACATTTACTTGAAAGAGAACAGAATATACTAGGTGGGGTTGGGCAGCTATGACTTGCATTCAACTTAAAATCTTGCAAATTAGACACTTCATAATAATAATGACAAAGAAAAATATGTATGGAAAAACATTAGTTTGTCTTACCCCCACTGTGCTATGTAAACAGGCTCTATGACCCAGGGGATTTCGTTGACAAAGGAGATGGCTCCAGTGATGTGGTAGAGTACAGGCACGTCTCTGATCTGCTCCCAGGGCATGGGCATATTCTCCAACAGCTTCAGAACAGCGTGGGGCATGTATTTTAGGGCTCTGTGGAAAAGATGGCATACAAGAAGGGGAAACATGAATGGAAGTGAGATAAGGAAAAGGTGTAGAGTGGGGAAAAGACAGTTGAGCATGGTCAGCCAACTACATTTACTGATAACATTGTCACTGTATATTTTGTTATCGTTTTAGGCCACTCAAAAATATTCATTTTTTGTTTGCAGTGTTAAACACAAAACGCCAACTTGCCAAAGTATGTCACATGCAATTATTTACACCTTAATAGACCTGCCACACTAAAGATAAAATAAAAAAAATTAAATTAAATTTAGAACTGATAAGGGCTGTGCCTTGTGAAAACAAATGGGATTTGTCCATTTAAATAGAGTGATATTTTTATTACTTTTAACTGGTTATTAAAGTTGTCAAGTCAAAAGGTTCCACAAAATGTCTGTACTGGGCCCTGCTTGTGCAGATGTGTTCCATGTCACCAAAACCAATAAACTTGGAATTACATGGCTAACTGGCATTTGATTGTTAGTGCTCTTATAAAGTAGACATATTACACATCCAGCCCAAAATGAGAGTTTAATAATACATCATCTTTAAAATGGACTATAAGACTGTTTTCAAGAGCATATACTTTTGTGAGGGGCAGAGTCACCAGGGCATAACCTGCAAGGCTGATGACATGTTCTTGCAGGGTCTAAATGTTATACACTTCAAAATAATATAAGCAGTAGAGCATGAGTGCAGGCTCTATTTAACTTCTAACTTAAAAGATGAACATGGAAACTAATGTCTATCAAGTGATGTGTTTGTTGATCCCATCACAATTCTTGGGACAATGGGACATAACCCTTGGAGTTCTCAACAACACATTGTTAGTTTCTAAGGGGATCATTGTGGAAGGAGATCTTACCCTAGGTAGACCCTCTTGTCGTGACGGAACTTCCTGTTGGTCATGTCGCCGTGGTCCCTGATAATCTTACGAACATGCTCAGGGGGCATGTCCTCTTTCTGAGCATCCACAAACCCAAACTTCCTCTTCTCAGAGTAGCGCTTTGCCTGCAACTGCTGCCATTTTCTGGCTGTAGTATTGAAAAAAAATGCATCATGGATCAATTATATTTCCATGTAGCAGAATTTTCCATCTCAATAACTTCCAAACAATCACATGGATGTCCAGTACTACTGACTGCAGTTACAAAACACACTGCAGATATGAACCTACCTTTCTCTTGTAGTTTTTCCTCAGACATGTAGTCTGGGACCTGGGCTGGTGGAGGGATACCTGGAGGCATTCCACCAGGAACCCCTCTATAGGGGAAAGTAGCTGCCATGACGGCTCACAACTAAAAAGAAAACAATCATGTAGAATAATCATGTAGCTATTATTGGCTAATTAAATGGTAAAATAAAACACTACTAAGAAGTACATCCGTGTCTAAAAATGTGAGTTGTATGTTTGTACTAACCCGTATAGCCAACGACAAATATAAGGGGGAGATACAGTAAAATGTACATTTCTTACGTTATATTTAAACAACACTGTTAGACATACTATGTTGTAGTAGTCATGCATGGAGATTCACATGGGAGTTAGATATTGTAACGTAAAGGATAAAAGTCTGGAAGATACAGACAGTAGTCGTAGCCAGCTAGTTAGCCAATGTGCAAATGCTTTGTATGAACAACAACGTTACCTAGTAGCACGCGTACAAGTGCAATGTTTAAGTCAAATATACCGGTACAAATAGGCAGGGCAATTTTTCAAAACAGAATAAGAAAAGCCGTCAGATTGTTTACGTTTAATAGTTAGCTAGTTGTTGTATAAGCAGAACTGGATAAGTGAAGGCCCAGGAGGAAAGCGCTAACTAGCGGTAGCATCCAGCAGCTAACTACTAGCTTATCGACAAAAATAAATATGCAACAAAGAGAGATTGCATAACATACCTCCTCTACGTCCACGGCAACTTCTTTTGTTGAACGTATCCTTGTTTTAACCACAGTTTTCACAACATTTCTCGCAACTTTTTCAAGCTTTTCACGATTGTGTTAAATGTTCTTTCTCCTGTCCAAAAGCAGCACGCAGTATAAACGACACCGCACGTTGCGCGCAATTCCCTTGAATTCACGAACGTCTCTTACGCTCTTAGGAAATATCTAGATACAGAAACAAATGGACATACGCAAGAAAATGCGCAAACGTAGAACACACGCACACGTTGATGAAGTACCCGGATAGGAAACCGGAAGTAATGTGACATGGACAGGATGTTTAAGACTTAAGTCTGGATGTTGCCGGAAAAAAATATTATTTAATAAAGTCAAAGAAGTTTCATTTAGGATTATCCATAGATATTATCCTGCAAATCACTACATGAGGAAGTTAAAAAATATTTACATTTTAGCTGTACCTTCTGTGACGAACACCCAGAGACAGTGGTTCATCTGCTCTAGCATTGTATTCATGCTAAAAAAAACATTGGTTAAATCTATCTAAATTCATAATTGAAAATTCTTACAAGGCCGTTATACTCCTGTGAAAAGATGTATTATTTGGTTTCTTCTCATTTGATAACACATTTAATCTAATACATTTTGTTATATTACTTGCCAAATTTCACATTCATATGTAAATTTAGTAACAGAAAACCCTGCTTTCTTGTCTTACAAAATAAATTGAACAATACTTCCAAACAATCAAATACTCTACCAACAAAAACGCATTTGAAATTATACATGTTTGTTTGTCCCTTAAGGTCTTTGTCCCTTAGGTTTACTTAAATTTATTTAATTATTTTATCTATATGGAAATGTTGTAACTGTCATATACTGTTTTTGTGGTATTATTGTTTTGCTAATTTGTTTGTAACATTGTTCAGTACTTTTTTTCCACTGCATTTACAAAATATGTTTGAGACACCAGAGAATTTTAGTATACAACCCATTGACTGTATAAAACTGCAGCCCTGGATCCTCTCTGAAATGGGTGTGTTGGGAGAAAGAGGGAGTGACGGCATCTGGGCATCATAATTGGATGGATGGATGGATGGCAAGACATTATATGCAGAACTGAGTTTTGGAGTATTTTGGAGTAATTGTGTGTACAATTATAGACACAGCAAAAAGTTTGCGCACTTCACCGAAAAATAGAGAAACTCGGGACAGTGTCCCCCCCGGTATCGTATACGAAGAAAGAGGAGGCATTTGTACGTAACCATGGTGAGTTTTAACAGTGCTATTAATTAATTAATATCGAAATATATTCCTAATGCTTTCAGATATTGTAGTTTTTGTGAAATTCAGCATGAATCTGTTGAACATTTTTTTGGGGATTGTTTGCATAAGGAAAACTTGAGTTATCCTTATTTGACATTTTTTGAACGTCAGTATGTAATTTATCTTTTTATTGTAATAGAAACATTTTTATACCCAAATCAAAATATACAAAAAAGCTAATTTTTCTAATATTTTCATCTGCTATTGACATGTACAGTAGATCTCTAAAATATACTGACAACAAATTGTCACAAAAAATGTATTTATAATCTATCCTTATTTGATTTATTATAACATGAAGGTGTGTCTTCCTCTTTTTATTTTTTATTTTATATGTATTCCTTCTGTCTGTTATTTTGTGTGTTCTATATATGATCTGTTTTGTTACTTTGTAAAGAATTAAATAAAAATAATAATAAAATAAAGTTGTAACTGTCATTCATGATTATAAAATGACCTTGCAGAAGTCTTATGTATCACAGAGCCTGCACACCTGAATTAACTTGTCAACTAATCATCAACTAATTATATTTACTATTAGAATCAGGTGAGCTAGTATCTGCCACTAAACTTAGAGAAGGTGAGCTAGTATCCGCCACTAATAGTTCAGAGCTATGTCGTGGGCTGGTGTGTATGAATGATGGGAGGGGCACTAGGATTGATGTTGTATGGGGAACAGAATCATGTTTAGATTTGAATCTGGTTTCTGCATCGTTAGCGTGGAGGTGTGATGGTGTCTGCGTCGTTAGCGTGGAGGTGTGAGTGGGAGGTGCAGCGTGAGACTACTGTAGGAAGCAAGGGCGTAGGAACAGGGGGGACAGGCAATGTGCCCCCCCCCCAATAATAAGAACAATTTGTGAAAAATATATGTTGTGTCCCCCCCAATATCAAACTCATTCCTACACCCTTGGTAGGAAGTGATCACTACCCTGTAGTGTGTAGAGTAGAGGTAGGGGTGTGTAGACAGGATAGAGTGGTGTCTCATAGGTGGTGTTTTGGGAAGGCAGACTGGAAGGAGTATGAGCGTGTGTGTGAAGGGGTGTGTGCTCAGGTGTTAGAGGATGAGTCAGTCTGTGTGTGCAGAGTCAGTGACGGCCGGGATTTTAGCAGCGGTGTTGACGATTCTGGTGGCTAAAGGTTGAGGTCAGAGGAGGGTGGTGCCCTGGTGGATGGATGACTGTGGGAAAAGTGTGAAGGAGGGGGATGCTGAGGGCAGGTCTGGTAGTGGGTAATGTAAAACAGCTAAAAGGGAGGCATGGCGGGAGTTCTGTTCAACTATAGGGAGAGGGACAGGTCTGTTTAAGGTGTGGAGGTTGTTTAGGAAGATGTTTGGGGAGGGTGCTAAGAATATGCCGGCATTGGTGGAAGGTGGTAATACGTGGTAATACTGTGGTTACTAATGTTGATAAAGCAAATGTAATAGGCAGGGCATTTGAGGCTGTGTACCGGGGTGATCCTATTAGTAAGGAGGGTAAGAGAAGGCAATGCGGACGCAATTAGGGCTCACGATGGATGTTGAGTTTACTATTGGTGAAAGGTTTACACAGATGTAAAAGGACAGCCCCAGGGGAAGACAGGATTTGTTATGTTATGGTTGAGAATGTGTTGGAGAGTGGGCGGAGAGCAGTGTTGAATTTATTTAATAAAGTGTGGAGGAATGGAAATGTGCCTACTGGGTGGAAAAGAGCCGTGGAGTTGCCCTTTTTAAAGCCAGGTAAGGACCCTACAAAGGTGGCTAGTTATAGGCCTATAGGGTTGACATCTAATTTGGGGAAATTAATGGAGAAGATTGTTGGTCTGTAGGGTGGTGTATTTTTTGAGCAAAGGGGTTTGGTGAGTGCAGCACAGAGTGGGATCAGGAGGGGTAGGTCAACGGCAGATGCATTAGTTTGGGAGGGTGTTCTGGGTGAAAGTGGGGAAGGACCTGTCCAGGGAGTTTAGGGTTGTAAATGGGATGCCACAGGGGAGTTTGATTAGCCCGGTGTTATTTGAGGGGATGATTGATGATATGTTTGGGGCACTGGGCCATGGGTTGGGCGTTGCACTGTAAGCAGATGATAGTAAATTGTGGAAAAGGGGGAGCAATGTGGACTGGGTGATGAGGAAGATGCAGGAGGCAGTCACAGTGGTGGAGGAGTGGTCGTTGACTTGGGGTTTCAGTTTGTGGTTGGCCAAGTCGTGTTTCATGATTTATTTTAGAAGGAAGGTCACGGGTGTTGGATTACGTCTCTATGGGCAGGATTTACTGCAGGTGTCACAAGTTCAAGTACCTGGGTGTGTGGTTTGATGAGAAGTTGACATGGAGGGTTCATGAGAAGTATGTAGGTGTGAGGTGTAGGAGGGCTTTGACTCTCATGCGAGCGGTGGTGGGTCATGATTGGGGAGCACAGCGACACACTTTGTTATGTATGTATCAGGCGTTGATATGGTCACTTTTAGATTATGGGTTTTTGTGTATGGGTCTGAATTTAATGTGCAGGTGGTCCAGAGATTCACTGACCAGGTGTCAGTGTACCCAGCGGAGATGGTGGCGGTGATTCTTGGGTTGAGGTGGGTAGAGGAGGGTAGAGGAGCTAAGGCCTATGAGGGTGGTGGTGTGTTCAGACTTGGCAGGCAGCGGTTTTGGGGAGCATCCAGGCTGGTAGGTCAGATAGAGGTGATGTGTTAGTGGAACTGATGGTGTTGTTGTTGGGGTTAGAAGGATGGGGGTGGAGGTTAGGTTTTGTTGGGTGCTGGCTCATGTGGGGGTGGAGGGTAACGAAGTGGTAGATAGGCTGGCTAAGAGTTTGTGTAGGAATGAGAGGGTTAGTGAGGAGGTACAGTTGGGCCGGGGGGAAGTTAAATTGTTGATACGGGGGAGGGGACTGGACTGTTGGCATGGAAAGTGAGATGGTAGCAGGAAGGGGAGAGGGTATTATGAGGTTCAGCGGACAGTACGGGTAGAGACAGAGTCTATGGGATGTAGGAGAGAAGAGGTGATGTGGTGCGTTAGACAGGTCTGTGTGATGGGTGTGTAGTGGAGGAAACAGTGGAACATGTGTTGTTGTATTGTGGGCAGTATGATGTTGAGAGGGAACTGTTGTATTTGAAGGTTATAAGGGAGGGTAGAAGGTGGGATATGGGGGGGTTGTTGGGGGTTGGGAAGGGGAGTGGGGTGGGGTGGTGTCGAGGGCTGTATTTAAATTTCTTAGGGTGACTGGTTGAGCTAGGAGAATTCCAGGGGTTCCCTAGGAGTGGTTTGAGAATCACTGGTGCAGGTTATAGACTATATATAGGCTATATACTTCTAAGGCGAGGGATGATTACCAAAACTAATGTAGGTACTATCGCCTTTGTAATGAGCGTTCACATCTTCAAAAACAGTTACCGCTAGTGTCTTCCAGGAGCTTGTAAGCAGTAATCCTGTAAACCAATGCTTCTCAAATGGGGCTACGTGTACCCCTAGGGTTCCTTTGGAGTACTGCAGGGGGTAAATCAAATCTTTGCAAAAGTGCTTATTTAAAAATAATTATAATATAATAATGAATGAATTAAGTGATGGATTCTAAACATTAGAAATGTAGCATTTACATGTTTTTGTTTAAAAAAGGTAAGTGAATCTATCACTGCCGGCGCTTTATTGTACCTCTTTATATATACTTTTTTCTACCAAAAATGTTTTGCGCTGGTCAGGGTGTTTTGTTTCTGGTCAGGGGGTACTTTGATTAAAAAGGCAATCTAAAGGGGGTGTTAATATTGAAAAAAGTTTGAGAAACACTGCTGTAAGCAATGCTTTTTATGATTGTATATTAAGACACGCCTGGTCGTTCCTGGACTGAGGTTAAACAATTTCAGCAATAAATACAATTGCTTTCCATTATTTCATAACCATATTCCCAATGAGATTATTTATTTCAACACCCAGGAAAATCCAACCGGATTCCTCCAAAACAAACTGTATTTGATTGGTCGAGGGCCTTCCACGTCAGGCTTGCTGCCCAGTGCCTTTACTGTTATTGTTTTGATGCATTTGTAAACCGCTTCATTGCACCAAGCAGGCTAGGAAACAACACATTGGGTACGTACTTGTATGCCACGTAGGCGAATAATAGTACTTAAATAACAGTCTATAGGTAAAGGTACTGTGGTTGTACGAGTTTAACCTTTTGGTTGTTACCTTAGCACTGTAGCCAGCCCCTTGTTGACAATTTAGCTGCTGTAAAGTCAACTAGTTAGCAAGCAGTGTTAGCTAAATTCAGCCAATAATGTTGACATAGCTAGTTTCACCAACATATTCATGTCCATCTAGTATTTATCTTGCTAGGTAACTAGATGTAAGGTTGTTTCGATATCTGTAGGAAACTAACTTTAGCTGTCTAGCTCGCTAAGTAATGCTTTAGTAGCCACATTAGCTACTGTGTTCATGTGCTGGTTTATCGTGCCTAGTTCCACGCAGATGTTTTGGGGACACAAGCATACTGTGAACCTGACGTTGCACATCATCATGTGCTTAATGGTTTGAGTTGTCCGGACTGTGTATGCCATTGAAGTAAGCTGAACAAAATTTTTGTGGAACAGCTTGAGATATTTCACTCATCGTTAAATATTGCTTTGCTGGTAGAATTCATTTTAAAATGAGGAAACTATAGTCATAAAGGAATGCATACGGTCAGGAACATGCATAGGTATGCTGTGACATTAATTTGTAGTCGGTTGTATTAAGGAGCTTAATGTGTACCCACTGTAGAGTCATCTTACTGTTAGCTGAGTGAAACCTGGTTTGGTTTTTGCTGCTGTTGCCCATGTCTGTCTGCTTTTGAAAGTAACCATATGCCAACTTGACTGTTTGTAGGACCAAACAATTTATGAAAATGCTGATGTACCTAATACAGTGGCCGGTGAGTGTAGAATCTCAGTCATACCTCGGGTAGCCTTGAAATTACACGTTTGTGGGTGGTTTTGGTTAAGTTTGGCACATATTTGCACAAACATGATTTTTTACCTGATTGATGGGTATCTGTTTTCACTCAACAGTGGCACTTACACAACCAGTAGCCAAAAATCTCTGGATGCATTTTTAAATAACAATAAAGCTATGTTAAGTTCAAATCTACCTATGCTTACATGACAGAGGGATAACATGCTTTCAATCGAAAGCAGAATTATTTTGAGATATTTAAAGAAACTTCTTAATAAAACGTATCTTACTGGTGCTCATATCATTTAAATGGGCAAACATGGTATCCATAGGGCTTTGTGTAAGTGTGGATTTGCCTACTCAAAAAGTTTCCTTTTGTAGCCTGCATTAATGGTCTCATTAATAAGCAAAAGTTGTAATTAATTTACTAATATTGGGAAAAGCCTATTGATGATTAGTTTAGCCTACATAATTTATCACATTTTTGAATTTTCTTTAAGAACTTAATTGCCAAAGCTACAGCTTTTCATGCAAGAATAATTACAATTGTGACAGAAAATTATTCACCCCCCTGATTAGAATCCCACACAATAGCACAAACATGCTCCACAGGAGTTGTCTAAAGCAGTGGTTCCCAAACCTCTTCTCGGGGACCCCCAGACAGGCCATGTTTTTGTTTTAACTCTGAAATGGCACACCTGATTCAATTAGTCAAAGGTGTAATGTGTAGTTGACTAATTTAATCAGTTGTTGAGTGTCACATTTGAATGCATGATCGAAACATGGTTAAGACAATTGTCCAAAATGTAAAGAGAAAGTATCATCACCCTTCACAAACAATATAGAGAATACAAAAAATAGCGACAGCACTGAATGTTCCCAGAGATGCAATTTGAAGCGTAGTTCTCAAGTTCAAAGTTAAGGGAACAGTGGTTAAACTACCTGGACAGGGCAGAAAAACTAAGATATCAAAGGCTACAACCAGATTTTTGAGATGGCAAGTTGTGAAAAAATGCGAGTGTCTGCAAAAGACTTACAGCAAGACTTGTTGGCAACAGGCACTGAGGTTTCAGTGAGAGAAAAAAGGTGCGTACTAAATGCAGGTTTCTATGCCAAATCTCCAAGACCACTACTGATCCATAAGCACAACAAACGTTGGCTCCAATATGCTCGAAATCAACTATTGTCTCGCTACTCAGTAAAATGTATTTTCTTTAATCATCAGCTTTTTGTCACGAGGAATCAGGTACAAATAGAGCTACTCTACATGCGCACTTGATGTGAATTTAAATGGTTGTCTTTGCAATGACTACATAGTTATAACGTTGGCCTTCAACCAATATGTAACAGTTGTCACAAGCGCAACTCAAGAGCAAAACCTGAATATTTAGAGTATCTAACCCTTGTATTCAACTGGGTAAACTGATTGAGAACAGATTCTCATGTGCAATGGCGACCTGGCCAAGACAAAGCACAGCGGTTCAAGTTCCCATTAATGGTAGGCAGGTCTGTTCAGGATAGCTTCTGGTGTAATGTAACAAAAAATGTGGTATAAGTTAATAATATAGCTGTCAACAATAATGTGACTTGAAATAATTGTGTATTTAAGGGCATATTACAGAACAAAGGGCATATTACAGTCGTATGGAGGTTAAATGTAATGAAATGTAGCTTTTGAAAACATCCATCAAATGATTGCAACATGTTTCTTTCTCTTTAGGATAACGACCTGCAGACAGAATGGCATCTGACTCTCCACGCAGACCAAGCCGCTGTGCTGGAGGGGTTGTGGTGCGCGCACAAGCTGCCACGTAAGACCACAGACATGAGCACATCTTGTTTTCAGTTCTTTCACCTGGTTATGGCTGAATACTATCCAATAAAGGCACAATGCTATGACATCTCCATTAAATAAGCTCAAGATACCCGCAGAAATCTACATTTTTTACTTCTCTTTAATGAACACTACTATTGTTAGATGTGGTACTGTTATCTTTAACATGATTTCTAAGAATTATTATCATAACCCTACTGTTATATTCGATTTTTCTAGATGTGTTAGGCATGATAATCTCATACCTATTAACCTGGTTGTCAATCTAAGCACTTGCGAACACCATATTGCCCCTCAAATTGTTTTAAACAAGGCAAGGGCTTGGGTTAATGCACATTAATGTTCGAAGCATCATCCCTGAACTTGACATGCTAGACTTGTGGGTAAATGATCCCCAACCCTGACATTTTATTGTGTTCTTCTGAAACTCGACTTAAGTCCTCTGATGGTGATGACACTATTGCAACTAATGATTAAAATGTTTATAGATATGATCGAACAAAATAGGCAGGGGGGTCTATATTTATGTTTAAAATAAACTTAAGGCCATACCATCTCTCAGTATTTCTCTTCCTAAGCAATTTGAGCTTGTTATTAATGTAGTAACTTTATTCTTGTAATGTGTATGTCTATAGCTGGGGTTTAGCACACTCCATCAGATACACAGGAAGCAGTCACTGCTATTTTTCAATCTCTTACCCCCTTTTTAAACAACAAAATCATGATACTTGGGGATTTTAATTTTAAAATTAATCTTGTTTAAGATCTGTTTGTATTTGGATAATCCGGAAAGTATTCACAGCCCTTCACTTTTTTAAGAATTTGTTATTTTACATCCTTATTGCAAATTTGATTAAATTAATTATTTCCCCTCAAAATTCTACAAACAATACCCCATAATGTAATGACAATGTGAAAGAAGTTTTTGAAATATTAGCAAATTCATTCAAATTAAAAAAATTCACAGCCTTTGCCATGCTACTCAAAATGTAGCTCAGGTTCATCCTGTTTCCACTGATCATCCTTGATGTTTCCACAACCTGATTGGAGTCCACCTGTGGTAAATTCAGTTGGTTGGACATGATTTGGAAAGGCACACACATGTCTATATACCTGTCTATGACAAGGAATTGTCTGTAGACCTCTGAGACAGGATTGTATTGAGGCACAGATCTGGGCAAGGGTGCAGAAAAATATCTGCAGCATTGAAGTTCCCAATGAGCACAGTGGCCTCCATCATCTGTAAATGGAAGAAGTTTGGGACCATCAGGAATCTTTTTAGAGCTGGCCACCTGGCCAAACTGAGCGATCGGAGGAGAAGGGCCTTAGTCAGGGAGGAGACCAAGAGCCCGATCTTCACTCTGACAGAGCTCCAGCATTTCTCTTTGGAGTAGAGGTTGACCGATTATGATTTTTCAAGGCCAATACCGATTAACGATTATTGGAAGTTTAAAAAAAGCAGATACTGATTAATCAACCGATTTTATTATGACTTTTTGGGGGGAAATAATGACTTTTTGGGGGAAATGGCTTAAATGTTTCCCTTTCCCTGGTTCCACTTCAGTGTAATAGTCCCACACTTGGCACTCGTCTCTTTGCCATCTGAAATGGATGAAACTGTCCAATTATTGACAGTAAATAAATATATATTTGTAACCCAAAGCCCTGAAGTAATAAGAATACTAAGGAGGTTAGGAGAAAAACAACCTCAGATGTTTGACTGATAAAACTATAGTTTATAGTTCAGGTTATGGACATGGTGAGAACTGAATATACGCTACTTTTGGTTGTTATTTTAATTTGTTTTTACAGTCATATTTTGTCTATTTATGCAATAAATCATATTTTAATAATAGGCATAGTACGATTTGTATTTGATACAACTTTGCCTATTAAATCTGTTTTGTAAAACACACTTGGGTTTTGCCTCAAAAAAACATTTAGTCTGTACATTTTGATAGTTATCCTTTTATTAACCAGTCGGATTTGGTGCTGCACAACCGGAGTAAAGGCACAGATATCCAACGTAATTTCCAGAAGCACTTGACAAATATATCTGGTTTCAAAATCAATACACAAATATGACAATGAATATAAATATAACAAAAGCAGTAACTGAGAAACATGGGATATTGTCTTTAACTACAGAATAATTATCTTGTGTGAGGAGTCGGAATGTAGCCTAATGTTCTTCTCTCTGATCGCAACAGTCTGACTCAGAAATACTTTAAAAACCATGTTTGAGAACACTAGCGACGTATATTCCCTGCTAACATGAATACCGTAATAAATGTGGAAGTAAAAAACCTGTCTTCTGTTTATCGTTTTGAATAGGCATCAAAGTTATATGTGTACAATGACAGCGTGTACATTGTCGAATGGGACATTATTTAAACCAGCACTCGTTTGGTGCCAGTACACAGAGGTGTCATGCACCTATTTTTTTTAAGGGGGCACAGTGTGCACAACACACAAAAACATTTGCCCACAAATACAGATATTTAAAGGAAAATCCACTTGGCTCAAAAATCTGAGGACCCTAACAGTTTTTTTTAAACGGGTAATTTTCCCTGAAAGCCTTGAGGAAAACAGAACGGATAAAAGTTTTGGTTGATAAAAAAAATGGGAACAGTTCTGTCGGAACGAAAGCAGTGAACCTCTACCCACTATTCTAGACTAATATTATGCATGTGAAGCTAATAAGTGATTATGCGACTGATTTATCCCCTTTTATGCTAGCTAAAAACTTACCCTGGCTTCTCTGCAGTCACAACTTTCTCCAGACTTGAGATGCTGCAGCTTGGGACAGGTGGACTGTAGCTCATGACAGATGGACTGGCTGCTTGCAGTTTCGACGTGATTTGCTATCTAATTGTAACACGAGGATGTGGTTTCTCTCCAAAAAAGTTGGCGAGGAGAAATGCTGATTAATAATTATTTTATTATTATTTAATAATTATTTTGAAAACTCATAAATGGCCTTAATTAATCGGCTAGACCGAATAATTAGCCCACCTCTACTTTGGAGAGAGGAGAACCTTCCAGAAGAACAGCCATCTCTGCAGCACTCCACCATTCAGGCCTGTATGGTATAGTGGCCAGACGAAAAACCACTTCTCAGTAAAAGGCACATGAGAGCCCGCCTGGTGTTTGCCAAAAGGCACCTGAAGGACTTAGACTGTGAGAAACAAAATTCTCATGTTTGATGAAACAAAGAATGAACGCTATGGCCTAAATGGCAAGCATAATGTCTGGAGGAAACAGCTCATCACCTGGCCAATACCATCCCTACTGTGAAACATGGTGGTAGAAGCATCATGCTGTGGGCATTTTTTTCAGCGGCGGTGAATACTTTTGTGCTTTTTTGTTTTTGATAAATTTGCTAAGATTTTAAACACACTTCTTTCACATTGTTGTTATGGGGTATTGTTTGTAGAATTTTGAGGGAAATAATGAATAATAAGGCTGTGACATAATAAAATGTGGAAAAAGTGAAGCGCTGTGAATACTTTCTGGATGCACTGTATGTACTTAAGTATTCAATATGGAACTTAAGTTAATTTAAAAGACCCTTCAAGAGCAATGAGAGATGTAATCCATAAAAATAACCCCATAAATATGGGTGTCTTAGTTATCACGCCCCCATAGTCTCTATTTAATCAAAATAAAAACACAAAATTGATTAAAACCAAACCATGCTTTATTACAAAAAGGAACTTTAAAAATCTGGATAATGAAGTTGTTCTCCATGATTTTTATTACTCTAATTTACCAAGTATCTCTAGTCATCTCTGTGGATGGTTCCCATTGCCTGCTGTTTTGAATCTCTAAGATGAAGGAATGGAGTTGACCGTGTGTTAGTGAAGTTTTTTTTTCGGATGCTGCGAGCGACAGTTGTGTACTGAGAGTAGCTTGCGTTGGAATGCATTGTCTGACTTTGTTGAGGAAGACCAGCACACATATCGTTTAAATGTTTGGATTTGGTAAGAGAGCAATGTCTTTGAATTATGTTTGCAAGTTTTTTATATTCATTATATGAAATAAATTATCACGTCAAAATGTATCTTATGTTATATTTTGCCTGCTGCATTTTTATGTGCGCACGATAGACTGTGCTTAAGTCTGCTGTAGAATCGCGACCAGCAGTTCAAACAAACTACTGAATAAAAGTAACTCCACAATGCCTGGCTCTTGAGTAGGTAGAAAGAAATGTTCCAAAGTAATACATGGCTCCACTACACTTGCGCTAATGAAACAGAACGAGAACGTGGAGATTAACTGCTCAATGAGAGTGGATTGTAATTGTTGCTTTGCGGTATGCTACTGAAAAATACGTTTTAGTAAAAAAACTGTAAGGACACAAAAAATATATTTTCTATTTTATCTAAGTATATTAAATAAACAAGACTCAAACTAAGCTAACTAACGAACAAAGTAAGTGTGTTGCTGTGAACTCATGGAGCTCCCGCAATCACCTGCTATTACTGTAATCTATCAGCTGTTGCTAACTAAAATGTTGCACAGAAAAAGCGTTTATGGCTTCTTTCGACAAAATACAATGGAACAAAAATAGCATGACTGCCGCAATTGTTTAAGACCTTAGAAAATTAGATTTATGACTTGAAAACAATTTTAGACCGTAAATTCTGGAAAACGATATTAAGGCTATTTAAGACTTTAAGGATCTGCGGACATTAATCACATGCAATATTTTATTTCCCTGAAATTATTTCTGTGGTAAAAATAAAAATATGTGTAATAAGTTTACTATGAATTAATACAATACATTATCCCTTAAATGTCAGCCTTAATATTTTGAACATGTTCGTTCGTCTTGGCTCAAATCTACTTGCTGTTAAATCATCCGGATACTTTGCGTTAATTACAAGTGAGATCATTAAATATTTCATCTCGAATATATATTGTTTGTCCAATTATTTGCCCAAGTTAGTTTTGGTATTGAAGTAAAAGTTTATGCATTCGCTGTATAACAGTGGCTGGTTATCACGAAGATGACAGATTTGACGTGTTTCCCCTTTTGCAGCGACATTCCTTTGCCGACAGGGTGCCCATCCTTGATTAAATTGCCCTCAGAACTATTGTAATTGCCAAAATATGACCACATCTCAGATTTGGTCTTCTTGGATGGCTGAAAAATATCCCGAGCGCTGTCACTGCCTTCCGCCTTGACTTCTCGTGCAAAAAACAACGTTGCATGCGTGCACCTGCGTCAGACTGATTCTGGCTGGACAGGATTTACTGTGAGTTTTCAAAATCACGGTAATACTAACCGTATGGACATTTTATTGTGGTTTACCGTGAAACCGGTAATCGTCCCATCCCTAATGCAGAGACGATACTGTTGTTTATGTTATTGCCCCTACAGCTGAACAGGTCCTTTCTGAGCTTCAATCAGCCTTTATAGCCACACAGAATGCTTTTGTTAAAGTCAGAGAACCCATGGATAGGCTTGAACCCATGACCATCGTGGCGTAGACTGTCCTGTAATGCAGTTAAAATGCATGTTGATGAGTTGGGTTAAAAAATGAAGAGTTAAATTGGTGCTCTTTTTATAGAAACATGTCTTGTTTAACACTAAACAGTAGAAAACTAATTGTTGAATCTAATTTTTTACCTGTCATTGATTATGGAGACACCATCTATTCTGTATGCATGCCTTTGTTTCTGTGTTAAAACCACTTGATGCTTTATATCATAGTGCCATTTATTTTATTACAGGAGACAAGTTCAGGACCCATCATTTCATCCTATATCAGAAAGTGGACTGTCTTTAAAATCTTGCAGAGCAGTGCATTTAGACATTGTTGCTTATAGTGCTCTTTTGCACAACTACCACATATTTGTTGACTTTAACTCTTAGATTGATGGGCTACCAGACTTGCGCTCAGGGGTGGCTATCATAAGTAATCCCTAAGATCTCCACCAAATTCAGGAGAGTTGCTTTACATTTCTTTGCTCCTCACATATGGACTGAGTTACAATGTACACTAACTTTAAGTCAGGAGGAAATGGTGTCTATAGGGCATTTAGACGTTTCCTTGAATAAATTGTATTACTGACTGTGGTTGTTTTATGTGATTGTGTTGCTTTCTTCTTGCTGTTTAATTTACTTGCATGTTCCTGTACATTGTAATTTTACTTACCCAGGTCGTTGCTGAAAAGGAGAACTTGTTCTCAAAAAACATTGACTAAGCCATTCATGTGATGCTTGTTATTGACCATTTTCATACGTGCTACTGATAATAATTGATTTGTACCAATGACATGCATAAATATAAAAACTGTTTTTGTTATTGCTTTTGTTATTTTCTTTTACTAAATGCTATGTATATGAAAGTACAGAGCCTTTTTGGAGAATTAAGGGAAAGTAATGCATAATTTTCCTTGCTGAAATGCCATGGTCATACTTTCAGTATAATCCTTAAACATGTTAGGTGTTAGCCAGTAAATGCTGTTATTTTATTGCAGTGAGCAGTCGTACATGGAGAGTGTTGTGACTTTCCTTCAGGATGTGGTCCCTCAGGTACGACTGGTTCCATTCATTGTTGCCTTTTCTACACTAACAACCTTTTACATGTACAGTATCTTACATGGATATTTCTTTAGTTTAGATTTATTGATTTACAAAGACTCAAGGAAAATATGGTTTAGGTTTAGTGGGGTAAAAGCTGGATAATAGCTGTTAGTAAATAACAGACTTAAAGAGTGAATTAATCATTTTACCTGGTTAGTCCTCATCTCCCACTTCTGTTCGGTCCAATTTGAAGGCATACACTGGTGCAGCCCCGACTGATGAGAAAGAGAAGATAGTTTGGGTCCGATTTGAGAAGGCTGACATCAATGGTAAGTTAAGATACCATTTCAAATGTACCTTTCTCTGTCAAATGTGTTATGGGAAAGGAATGCCACATATAATAACAATGGCAATTGGCCTGATATTTGTTGTATGACATTTTATAGCTATTGAATTTAGATACTTACTTAAACATGTTCTAGAATAATCTGATTTAAATAACTACGTTGAATTTACCTTCTTCCCCAAAGTCATGCTTGGACAACAGTTTAAATATGAGATGAATTGTTAATTTTGTAGACATTGTTTGTGAAATGTGATGGTTCATTTATCTAAAAGGACGATGAGTGACAGGTGTGATGAGTCTTCGAGTGTGTGTGTGTGTGTGTTTGTGTGTTTGCACGCACATCCGCCCAAGTGTGTGCACCAGGTCTTCTAATCTAATCTGACAGCAGCTGTGTTGATTAGTCAAGGCATTGTTGGCTGAGCTTCTAAAACACTGTACCACTTCTACGTTGTTTACACTAACCTTTGAAAAGGACTTCTGTTTGGCATTCAAACTTAGCTGTTCCCTGCCCTGCTTCTTTGCAATGCTCAATGTAAACCCTTCAATACCGAAGGTATGGCTCATACATTCAACACAATCTGGAGTTGACACAAATGCAAAGCAAATTGTTGAAAGTATTCAAAATAATTGGCTGGAATACTAGTACAACTTTAAGCAGCTTCTGACTTGGTTATATCTTTTAGCCAGTCAAATGTCTTGGATTCATGTGTTTCTTATAGACGTATGTACTGTATGTGCTCACCACATACCCTGTGTCAGAAAACATCTCTGTCCTTGTCTGTCTTCTGTCTGAAACTGATTGTACGTATGTCACCTTTACGTTTCTATCAGTTTGATTTAGTGACATTAAATTCAACAAGTTAATGTCATTTATAAATCAAATGTGTAGTAATCAATCATTAATTGAAACCGTGTTTGACGTTCCGTGTGTTTTCCAGATACAGCCCGCTCCCCGGAGTTTCTGGAGATGCACAGTGGCAGCAGTGACCCTCCTCTCTGCCTCCTGATTGGCTACGCAGACGGGATGCAGATCTGGAGCATATCGGTGAGTGAAGAAGCCTAGTCATGTACACTACTTCAACACTAGCTAGACATACTCAGTACATACATACATACATACAGTTCATCTGTACTATGACAGTGGTTATTGCTTGCTAAATCTTGCAGGCTTGTAACTACATGTATGTTGCACCTGGCTAATCGAAAGCCACAGTCTTTGTTGCGTCAATACTGACCCTTTCATCCGTGAGATACAGGAGTTATTTTATCAGGCAAGTTGACTAAGAATTTATTCACATTTGCATCAGTGGCGTGGGGAGAAGGGGGAGGGGGTGGGTGAATGAACCAAAGCTGTCATGGCAACCTCGATTAGGTTACCATGATGGTACTCTAACAGTATTGGTCTCCCATCCAGAGAATGACCAGACTTGACCCTGCTTAGCTTTAGGAGCAAACCAACAGTGGGATAAAGGGAGCTATTCTGCCGGCTATAGTCATCCTTTCAGACACATTAGACACAATTTTAAGTTAAAGCAATTAAACTAAAACATGACATTTAAACATGAGAAATTAATAAGATACATTATTAACCTCAAGTGTATACCCAGTTGCACTACTGTTGTCCTCCACTAGGTGTCAGGATAGGCTAAGTGGTAGACTCTTTTCTTTTCAAAGGTCCAGTCAAACTACGTACATGACCATCTTCTTTTGTCAGAAAGTTCCACCTTGCAAATTAGTAATTGAAAGATAAAAATAATAAGTCACTCATTTTAACCTATTGAAACAGAGACCATTTCCCTCTACAATCTATCCAGCAGTGAAATTATCCCCTTGCCGGTTCGGGAATTCAAACCAGCAATCTTCAGGATACTTGCCAATCCCTCTATCGCTAGGCATCCTGCCATCCCAGCCATGTGACCTAAGTTGACCTTTTAAAATGCTCCAGTCACTCCCATGTCCTGACTCTTAGCAGCAGTCTTTAGGATGTCTTGTTAGTGTTGATATACGGAAGTTCAGTGTGTTTGTTTCGGTTGTTTAATTTTAAATAGCAGTATATGTTTGATGATCAGGGTTGGTGGCTCTACTATTTTCAGGTCCCACAGTTACATTGACCCTCTGTGCTGTACCAAGGCTCACAGGCCTCTGTGCTGTTTCCCGAGGCTCACAGGCCTCTGTGCTGTTTCCCGAGGCTCACAGGCCTCTGTACTGTACCGAGGCTCACAGGCCTCTGTGCTGTACCGAGGCTCACGGGCCTCTGTGCTGTACCGAGGCTCACGGGCCTCTGTGCTTTTTCCCGAGGCTCACAGGCCTCTGTGCTGTACCGAGGCTCACAGGCCTCTGTGCTGTTTCCCGAGGCTCACAGGCCTCTGTGCTGTTTCCCGAGGCTCACATTCCTCTGCTCATGTTCTTTAACTCTGATTGATGTTTTAATCTCCTCCCGTCTCGACTCTTGAAACTCTCTTTTATATGAACTCCTCATATCTCCATAAGCTCCAAATTGTTTAAAACTCTGCCACCCCGCTTCTCACCCTCCATTCTCCGTGAGCTCCAGTGGCTCCCTGTCACCTACCACATTCAGTATAAAATACTTCTTGACTTATAAAGCCCTCCACCAACTTGCTCCCACCTATCTTTCGGACCTTCTCCCCTATCAACCCACACGCTCACTCCGCTCCCTGTACAGCAGGCCACCTTATCATCCCCAGGTCCAAGCTACAGAGCTTTGATGACAGGGCTTTCTCCAGGGTTGCTGTCAGCCTCTAGAACTCCCTGCCTCAATCCATCCATGACTCTGTTAACATTTTCCTCCACCACCTTAAGCCTTTTCCGTTTAATCAAGCCTTCCCATAGCCCCTGCCTCATTCCCCTTGTGCTGTTGTCTTTTTGGTCTCTTTATTCTTTGTTTTGCTAGTTTTGTAAAGCATCTTTGGGTCCTTAAAATGCACTATAAGTACCATGTATTATTATCATTATTATATTTATGAGGGTGAATATGGATTGAAATGGTTACAAAACCATTTACTGAAAATTTGACTGTTCTGTTTTTCAATCCGATTTGTAGTATTTAGAGTTAATATTAAGCTGTACAATTAGGAAAGTATTGGCCATTTTGAAAGATTTGATCAATCTTGATAAATGTTTTTAGCTACAGCTAACTTGTCTTTAGGAAAATTTGAAACAAATAATACTCTTGGAAATTCATTAGAAGATTTTGTCTGCTCTAAAACGTAACAAATAACCCACAAGTCTACATTGGCCTTTCTGTAGGAGTTTTGGGTTTCACGTGCAAGCTGTCACAGAAACATGCACACTCAACATACACCCCGTGAGATCTAAACACACTAAGTCCTTAATCAGTTCTTTCTAAACATCCACAGGCCACGAGGGAAATTGCCACTATTATGCTCCATGCCCTGACATGGTGAGGCTGTCTGCCTGTCTACCTGTCTGTCTGCTTGTCTTTCTGTCTGCCGCCCTTTGTCTGGATTTAACTAGAAGTGCAGGCGGACCATAGCCAGCTAGCTACATGTTGCAGCTACATCTGTGCTAGTACCATTGGCAGTTCTGTTACATTTAAATTAGTATTTTCTCAGTTGAAATGGAATGGGCCCTGATTCTGTTCTCCAGACGATTCTGCTGCTGTGTTGCTCCTCTGTGATCTTGCGCTCGATCCCCTTTTGTAGTTCTTCAGTGAACTTCTGCTATCTTTCCAGGGTGTTTTTTTTTCTTTTCACTGCATCCTAAGTGATGAAAGTGGATCTGAGGGGCTGAGAAGTGTGTGTGTGTGTGACAGTTGCTAAGCCGACACGTCTGTAATAGCACTGGCAGTCACGTATACACGCTTCTCACCAGACCAGCCAACAGAGGGTGGGGGGGCGTTACGGTTCCCTCAGACAGCCAGGCATCTATGACTGGAGAGGTGTGGGCTGCCGGGCACCAGACAGACAGAGCCCAGACGAGCTGGGACTAATTTTCGGACTGAAGAGGTGTTTGGGGAAAAGACCAATTTTTAATCGAGGTGTCTGCGTGCTCTGTTATTATTAAGCCTGGCCTGCGTGAGGGCGCTCGACATGGCGATAATATCAGCCTGTCTCTCTCCACATGGCTGACTTGCTTTGAGCTTCATCTGCTTCCCAGAGAGAGCAGATAACACTGCTGGCCTGCTCTCTGTTTTGCAGTTTAAAAACAGCCCTGACGTCTCCTTCGTAACAAACCTTGCGCCTGTCCCATTTGGGGTGTGCTGTGTATATGGCCAAGATATTGTGAGTCATATTAATAGGTATTACAGACAGAGTAGTGTACACACGTTTTTAGGGGAAATAAATCCCTCTTAGTGGCACAAATGAAATGACTAAAATGAGTAACTTTAAAAAAAAACAACCTAAAAACTAAAACAGACACATCAAGAAGCAATTTGGCATATTGCAGCTGTGCAGTCAGTGTGCTAATGTAATAGCAGAAAGCTATGATGGATGTTGTTCTATCACACAGACCAGTGTAACGTGAGGATGAGCTGTTGGGTAATGCACAATGCCTGTCGCATTATCATTATCCTTCTATCCCACCCCTTAACACACACTCACACACATGCAAATAATCCCTCACTCTCTACCACTCACAATCTGGCATATTCCAGTATTCTTTGGGAATCTCACCCATTCTCTGGCTTCCTTTTATTCTCACATTATTCCTTGTTTCTAGGCTCCTTTAAAAAGGGTACATTGGGAAATTCTCAGTGAAGCCCTGTTTTTAGTTTCCCAGTCAATAATAAAACAATCTTTCCGTCCAATATGAAAGAAGCTATAGGTAGGTACACAATCCCATGCTAACCATTAGCGACGCTAATGCTAAGAGATCTTCCTTCAAAACATAAAACATGGTATCCCCATGTTCATCTGACTCTGTAGCAGTTAAAGGCCTTAAATGCCAGCATTCCAGAGGTTTCCTTTTAACCTGCTGACGGCACATGATGTACTACTGTAGTTAAAACCCTGAACCACCACTGGTCCAAGCTGCACTTTAATAAAAAACCCAGATCCACCACTTGAAAAAGGCTACTAATTGTGCAGAAGAGCTATCGTCCACGGATGTACTTATCTACTTAAGACACAGAGATTAGGGCAAGCGTAATGTGATAATGCATGTTTCACTGTAATTTAACACAAAAAAATCACAAAGTAGAGCTTAATGCTTAAAACAATATACTGTCACACATGTTAGCTCAGCCATGAATCAACCAGTGTCTCTGACCTAACGGTCCAAGCCTCTAAGTCCTAAAGTAGGGGATGAAAAACAGCGGGGACACAGCTATCACTTAATTTCCATGAACTGTTTTTTTTGCACATAAAACAACATTAGAGACAGAAAGCAACCGACCTCAGATATGTTGGTGATATCTACCTCCACAATGACAGGGCCAACAAAGCCTACATTACACACTTTGAATGTTTGAAATGCTGACGAAAAGATGTAAACCAAAAAATGGGATATTTTCATTTTCTGACTTATGTTAAATTTCTTTCCTTTTGTTTCATATTCAGGCCTGAACGATCATGAGTTCCCTACAAGTCAGGGATTTTTCTTTGTCAATCACTGAGTTAATCTTACTCGTTTAAATAGTTCAGAAAAAGAAGCATGGTCAAACCTTTAGTGATAAATGGGTACATCTCTTTCTAGAAGTTTGAAATATTATTATTTGTATTATTTTTTATTATATTTATTGACATTAGAGTAGGAAGCAGATTCTAGTGAAACAGGTATATAGGATACAGAGAGAAAGAAAGGACACACACACTTAGCTGCTCCGGGGCTCAAATCCCCATCGCCTGAATCAGGAGCTTAGAATGCTACACCAAACACCTGGACATACTTAGAATGCTACACCAAACACCTGGACATACTTAGAATGCTACACCAAACACCTGGACATACTTAGAATGCTACACCAAACACCTGGACATACTTAGAATGCTACACCAAACACCTGGACA
>JACXGM010000495.1:0-72103 GCA_016801145.1 Umbra pygmaea
GTTGACATTTCCCAGCATGCTTTTCTGCACTTATACTTTTAAAGAATCGTTTGTTTTAATGTATGTTCTGCTTTATGCATTAATGTATCAATTACTTTGTGTGATTATTAAATTATAATATTAATCTTTACTTTTCAAACCTAATACAAACTGTAAGTGGTGTAATTTATTGCAACCATTACTGAGAAGAGTGTTCCAGACTATGTAGTTTAGCTAATCTTTTAAAAAACATTCCAATGGTCCATCAATGTAGGATGTTCTATCAGTTTGATATTCTAATTTGTAAAAATACAATTTTATAACTGTCAGTGGGCTATGAAAGCTGTATCTGCCACATTTCCATAGGAAACAATTCCTTAGGAAAGCATGCTGGGAGATATGCAAATGTGAGTAATTTTATAATTTACATTGTCTTAATTTAAAGTAAATGTGACGATTGGCTGTGATGATCAACTTAAAATATACATGTTAAACCAAATTGAATGAAATTTATTGGGACAACCTAAAAATCACAAGTTGAAAAAATGTATGTAGTTTACGTTGGGTAGCATTAACTGCTCTGAAGCAGGCTAGCTGCAAAGAATAAATCTCCATGGTTACTTGGCTGTGTTTACTTCTAGCAGCTTTTGTGCAACCAAGTGAAGGCTAAATTTATCCAGGATAACTTCAACATCCTGGCTTAATCCCTTATCTTGGTTTTGTGCAATACCCCCCTGGTCTTGGGGACCTTGCACTTTGAGTACAATGTCTTTTTTTTAGGAAGTCTCTTGTAGGCAAACACTGATGTGCAGTCTGCCAGGCTAGATCTTTATGTATGTTCAACAAAAAAATCCCAATTTCCATTATACCATACCAGTCTACACTGCACCTCTGTTAGCATGCCCACTGGGGTCAACCGTATGTGTTGCGGAGTTACTTGGTTGGGTTTACTTCTAGCAGCTTTTGTGCAACCAAGTGAAGGCTAAATTTATCCAGGATAACTTGAATATCCCAGCTTAATCCCTTATCTTGGTTTTGTGCAATATCCCCCTGGAAATGTCAGAGGTAAATCGTCGGACTCGAGTACATTCTCTTGCAGGCACCTCATTGATTTTGAATAAATTCCATCTTTTCCAGGTAATGTTTTCTTGCATCCGGTAGAAGTTTGTCTCTGTATAGTACATTTTGTACTTTTAATCGACTTTTCCACATTGTTTTCGACACTATTATTGTGGCCTCACAATATGACGGCGGCCTCTTGTTTACGTCCCAGAATGCACTGTGCAGTGACGTCGGTTGCCTAGCTCTATTAAAGTTTTTATCATAGAAATTACATTTCTATGGTTTTTATGCTTTGAGCGGGCTAGAATTCAGACTCGAAACGAGGTGGTGCCAGTCCTGACTCTGTTTCGGTGTCGCGGTAGTTCAGAGAAAGAAGCAGTTGCCGCTTCGGACGTAATATGTCAGGTGATTTTTCCGTACCAAAGCAACATTCGGAGCAGTGGTTCAAATGGAATTGTAGTTATTGGTTTGAAGCACGTCTCGAAACTTCAGTGTCAAACTGCCAACACTACTTACTTATAACCTCATCGGCCGGTAGCGTGTAGTTTTGAATGATGCAGTATACTGCTAACCAACCAATAGGCAGACGTTTTCTCCTTAAGTCACAGCCCCTTCTCATTTGCATAATGAGGCAGAAATGCATACAGAAATGTACATATTACAGGTAGAAATAAATAGCGTTGAAGAAATAAATAGGGTAAAAAAAATACAATACAAAGGAAGAATAAAACAGACAAATATTATAATATACACATAAATACATACATTTAAAAAATAAGTCATAAATAAATTACTTTGAAAATTATAACGGACAATAAATAAATAAGGTAATTGTTACAAAGGTGAATAAATAAAGAAGCTAATTAAAAGAGATATATACATTATTGTCTCATTGTATAATTTAATTACTGCCTAGATTTATTTATTTACTGTATTTATTGTGCAATTAATTGTATGCTTATTTATTTTTTGAGCATTTATTTATATATTTATTTCTTATTTTGTCAGACTTGGTCCTCCATACACGACAGCCCTGCTCCTCAGTAATTTGTTACTTTTACTTCTTACTCTTCATTATGGCAGCCAAAACAATGATAAAGATTTATGTATGTGTACAGTATGTATGTATTAGTTGTGCAGCGTTAACACAAGTAAAAAAAAATAGTTTTTAGGCATGGACATTCAGTAATTCAGTTATTCCTGTAAACAAATAGGCAATGGACATATAAAAGCTTTATAATTGTATTGATCCAATTATTGGGCCTATGCTCATGTCTTTCTTGTCGCCAGCTTCTTGTACAATAGTTAGATGTGCACCATGGGGGTGCACCAACTGCTCAGAGAAGGGGGTCAGAATGTTTGGCTTCCCTGCTGAAAGTGAGAGAAGGAATAAATTGTTAATCAAAGTGAGCAGGAGAAATTTGACTATAACGCCAACAACAAGAAACTATGCCAGGTAGTGATGTGAGGATACTGTATCCCTTCATGTAAAACATATGTTACAATTGACAACTATATGATATATGATCTTATATGACCTGTTCTTGGGGAGATGGCACAGGTTTTGTTTGGTGCATAAACTAATCTCAGAATGAACAAATGTTACACTACAGGCACATTTTGAGGCAGATCAGTTTGAGAGATCAAACAAGGGAAAGGTTAGAGTAAAAGAAGATGCCATACCTTCTATCTTTGCACATACTAACACTGTCTAAAATATATTTATAACCCAAATGTAAAAATAAAGTAATCATTTATTTAAGACGGGAAAACACAAACTACCGGGACTGCATCGCCGTTGGGGAACGTTTGATGGTAACAGGTAAGAAAGCTAACGATAGCTATATTACTGCACTTTATTTATGCTATGTTTTTTCGGTGATGACTTACCATGAGTGTGAGGGTTAATGAATCAATCAATTCAATTCAACTTTATTCCAGAGACACAGGTATATATCAGTACACAACAACAAGACATAGAGGCCACACAAGTAAAATCAGTGGTTAAAACACATAGACATCCATTCCAATGTTTCCAGAAGTTGGTCTGCCATAAATAAAGAATTCTATAATCGAGTTATGGTCTTATTTTTTAACAGGCGAACGCTTCAGGAGCCTTTCTTACCAGTTCCGAGTCGGGTTATCAAAAATCCATCAATTTGTTCCAGAAATATGTGAACAGTCTACCATGGTTTGAAAGACAAATATCTGAAGGTATGTGTGGACTATTTTATTTTTTAGAAACATTGTTTATAGTGCAGTCTGTATTATACAGTGCTGTCTGTAGGCCTGTGTCATTAAACATGATCAGTGTTGTAGTTGCAGTGTTGTATAATGTATATTTTTAATGCTTTTGCCATCACTGGCTGATATAATTATATAATTATGTGTTAATTGAACTTGGATTTTCTAGTATTTCAGTGCCCAGACACAGTGGAAGAGTGGCAGAATGCCTTTGGCATGCTAGCTAGCCAGTTTTGTGTGTTTTTTACCACAATCAATGTTCAAGACACTGCTATTATTGCCCAATCTTAGGACACATGTACTGCAATAATTGTTGTGCTTTACCAACCAGTTGTGTCTGGGTTTACCTATTTTGGGAAGTTCCTAAATAAAACCTAAATAACCAGGTAATGGGAGTTCATAACCAACTAGTTACCATAATGAATAATTTTCTATTCTTTCTATTCACATCATAGATCCCTGATTACTAATAAACTCCTTTTATTGTTAATTTTCAGGAACTTCCCAAAACTTGTGAACTCAGTCCGGAATCAAACCAGCAGCCTTCAACTACAAGTCTGACTCCTTAACCACTGAGCCATCTGCACCCCCTGTATTATTATATATGTATATATTGTATATATTATAATATTATTATTCATTTTATACTGTGATGATGTTCCGTACATTTTTTGCATCAGTGTATATTATGCTTGATTCTCTAGTCACCTTATCATAATTGTGGGGGATGGTGTATTATAAAAGTTTTTATTTTTAGTTATTTTTTACTGCATTGTTTGAGTTAGAACCGGTTGAAAAGTTTTTCACTGTACATGCAATAACACCTGCGGTTTTCTGTACATCATGTCACAAATACAACTTGAAACTTGACGTAATTAATTAATTGACACCAGCTAAGAGCGAAATTCTGGAAACACTCGGCACTCTGTAGAACCGGTTTGAAACCTGTGCCTTAAATTTAGTGAACTGTGCAGTCTGCTTGTCTGTCTGTGGAAGACCACTTCATCAGCCTCAATATGACCACATCCATCCTCATGCTGCTCAAGCCTTGTGGTTCCCACTTGACTGTCTCCTGGAGGCTGAAACAACTGAAAACATTCCACTCTGGCTGAAAAAATGTCAAGACTTTATTTATAGGCCTACTTCATCATAGCTGTTTCATTTTGTTTTGCTTTTTCAGGTCAATTAAACTTTTTTAAAATAGAATTTATTTTTACATCAACAGTTGTCACTAAGTGCATTACAGATACCCAGCCTAGAACCCCAAATTGCAAGCCACAATGTGAAATTAAAGCACAGTGGCTAGGAAAAACTCCCCAGTCATTTGCTTCTGAGGAAGACACTTAGAGAGGATCCAGAGTGGGGTGGCCAATCCTCTTCTGGCTGTGCCAGGTGTAAAGTTTAAGAGTGCATGTCTAATTAAGGCCAAGTTATCAGTACACATTAAGGTCCTGTGAGTAGTCCTGGGGCATGACCCAAGTGTTTAGATCTTCATGTGGGCTGTGTCAAGTTTTTACACAGACCCAGATTGGCTGCAACGCCAGCTATACAGAAACAAGGACAGCCAGGTGGGCTGTAAGCTGTGACAGTGGCTTTGGACAAGGTTGTCATCAAGCTGGGTAGTTCTGCTGTGTGGTTTTAAGACTCAGGTCATCCTAGGTCACCGTAAAATGATTTAACAGGACACCAGAAAGATTAGATGGGGCATTCCATAAATCAGCACTACCTAGGCATAGAATGCAGATTGATATTTGTCCTCCAGCCAAACAAATGAAGCCTGTAATATAGTAAACTAGGCCCCATCCCGAGGGGTTTAGAGGCAAAATCGCTGCCAGCCCTAAGAAATGAATTATTACAAATTTATGATTTTAAGGTTAATCTGACAGGCAAACTTAACAGGGAGTTACCACACAGGTCCCCTGTCTTATTATTTGTCTGCCAGCCCTGACGCATGTTTTTTATTGAAAGAGTATAATTTTAATCTTCATTCTGATAGAGAAGCTTAACAGGGAGTTATCACGTAGACCCCCTGTCTCATATCACTTGCCTGCCATCCCTAATGTGTATTTTAGTGACAATTATAATTTAATTTTAAAAGATTGACAAGCACGTTTAAGATGGGTTACCCTACACTCTCATCTCACTTGCCTGGCCGCGCTTACGCATGTTTATAAAAACCCAGACTACTCTAATTTGTAGACCTACCAAAGAGATGAGGCAATAGTAATTGCTTAAAATTTGAGACTCAATAGAGTGTATGGTGAGGGATGAATGAAATTGCTGAAGAACCTAAAGTGTCTGCGCATGTATCAGTAAGTCATTCCACAAATGGGGTTCTATAATAGAAAGCCCTACCACCAGCTGTTTGTTTTAAAATTCTAGGTACAATAAGAATGCCTGCATCCTGTGACCGTAGCGTATGTGTAGGTATGTAAGGCAGGAACAATTTAGAGAGATAACTAGGTGCAAGTCCATGTAATGCTTTGTAGGTTAATAGCAAGACCGTAATATCTGCTATAGTTTTTACTGGCAGCCAGTGTAGAGGTTAGCACTGGAGTAATGTGATCAAACTTTTTTGTTGAAGAATTCTAGCAGCTGCGTTCTGCACTAATTGAAGTTTGTTTAGTGACTTATCAGGGTAGCAAGAGAGACGTTCACTGCCACAGTCTACTTTAGAAGTAACAAATGCATGTTTTAGTTTCTCTGCATCATTATCTGATAGAAAGTTTCTGATTTTAGCAATGTTCCGGAGATGAAAAAAGGCTGTTCTTGAAATATGTTTCATATGTTCATCAAAAGAGAGATCATAGTCCAGAATAAGACAAAGGTCCCTCGCAGATTTGTTTGCAATGACTCATTGTTTGTTTGTACTTAAAATGAGCATTTCTGTTTTTGCAGGATATAGAAGTAAGAAATGCTCTGTCATCCACATCCTTGTGTCTGAAACCAGGCTTCCAGGGTACACAATTCTGGGGCTTCACCATGTTTCATCGAGAACATCTGTGTACATCTGTGTGTCATCAGCATAGCAGTGAAAGTTGATGTTGTGCTTTCAGATGATATCATCAAGAGGCAGCATATATAGAGAAAACAACAGTTGCCCCAAGATTTTTCAGAGGATTGACCATCCATCCACACACAAACACACACAAACGGATATCCTTTGGATAGATAGCATGTAAACCAGGCTTGAACATCACCGTGTAGACCAATATGGTTTTCCAGTCTCTCCAATAGAAGGGAGTGATCAATTGCGTCGAAGGAAGCAATAAGCTCAAGAACAGGGCGAGGCAGCATATGGCCCACCGGGCACTTAGATCCAGCCCGCGTGTGATTGGTAATATCACTTCAAAGTCGAATGATGCTCGAGAGCTTCCATACAAGCTAGAAACTAATGGTTGTTATCGTTGGAAACAGGGAGTTCCACTGCGAAGAATCAGGGGTGGTTTGTCCATGTGGTGCTATTGAATCCCAGAGTTGGGTACCTTTCACCGACTATATTTTAGTTTTCTAAAAACATTACAGACTGGAAGCAGGGAGTGAAAATTACAAAATATATTTTGGGAATGAGGTAGGACATCACCCTAGACCAAATCAGGTTATTTCTGCATGCAGAAATCTGTACACAACTGAAGCCTAATGAACGAAGGTTAAAACAAATGGACCAAAAAAGCTTACAGAGCTAAACAAACAACCCTGTTAGGATACCCAGTACCTTGTTTTTAACTTACCACGCTTTTAATTCAGTCTGTTGTACTGCTGTGTTGTCCTTTTTTCTCTTTTTTTCTCCTGGGTGCTTTGTAAAGTAAAATCCTGTTCATATTAAATACAATGTACAATTTTCCCAAATATTCATCTAAATTGATAAACACTGTGTTCTTTACAGTAAATCAGGATTAAACAACATTATATTAAATATTCCTTTCCTTCAAACAAATTACTTTGCCTGGCTCCATTAATATTTATGTACTTTTTCCAGGGCATAACAGTTACAAGCAGGGCTGCCGACAGGAATCTGTAGGCCCGGGACAAAACTCCACATTTAGGGCTCCCTGCTAAAACAAATGACTGTGCAAAAACAAAATTTGGGGCATTCCCAGTTGTACCCCCGTCAGCTGCCCTGGTTACAAGACACCAACTAGCTGGCCAAACTGTTTAAAATGTTTTCCTACCTTCGAAAATGTATCAAATGTGCTTACTATTTGTTTTAGACTTTAGATGTTTGTTTTTACATCATTTTGTACTAAGGAAAGCAGTGAGTTGTTGGTTAAAAACTTTCTTCCGAATTTTTGAGGCGGAGTCCGTTATTTGTTTCCTGGTGATCAAGATCATGTCGTTGAAGAAGTTCATGATCGTTTCACTGCTGAAGTGTAGGCCAACATCACATGGAGTGCTGCTTCTTCGTCAGCTTTGCAACCGTGTCAAAAATACATTTTCCTCAAATAAGTTGGTAAAGTAGATTGATCGAGCAGATGGGAGCAATCTTCGTTAGTTTATCATACTATATTTCCAAGCTAGTTTATAGTCTTCCAACTTGGAGCATCATATACTTTCCAGTATTCTGCAGGCTTGCTTAATGGCTCGGGTGTAGTCTGTGCACCAGGGAGATAACATTTTGTTGCGTATTAGCTTTGTTTTTAGCGGTGCAACTACATCCAAGGTATTACACAGGGTTACATCCAAGGTATTACACAGGGTTAACTCCAGGTCTTCTGTTAATGTGTTTAGAGATGTATTTGCTTTGCTTTTGCTTTTCTTTTTTCAAGTGCTTCAAGACTTTTTTGTATATGCAGACATGGGTGAAAGTATTGGTAGCCTTGCATTTTATTCAAATAATGCACTATTTGCCCTGAAATGTGTTGAAATGAAAATATATTCTCATCCTTATATGCATGTATTTGGTTTGCAGTGGAAAAAAACTAAAAATCTGTGAAAAGAACTGAATTCTTGCTTATTACACAAAGACATTATAAAACATCCTTGACAATATTACTGATATGCTGTAGAATTTATATGAAATAGTTCTTCTCAGTGTAGTCTAATAATAAAGCTTTTCATTTTTATCATTTGAAAAATAAACTAATGGGTTCATTTTTGTTTTTACTTTTCCAAACAGCCATAAACATTTAGCTAAATATTTGAAACAGAGCAAACAATTTGCATTAATATCTATTATCGAGCATTGAATCATGTGACCATATTCACTAATTAAATTAAAAGACTTTACTATTAAAACAAAATGAAAGACAAATAACAAACTATAATGTAATACAATCATTATTATTGTAACATTCCCCAGTTCCCCTTCCCTGAGGACTACAGCTTCCCTATCCTAGACTGCTCAGAACTACAATTCCCATACCTCGGACTCAATCACCCAAACTCTGTACACCTGCTCTCATCCACTCTGTATTTAAGGCTTACCTACACCATTGCCTCTTCGTGAGGTATTGTAAGTAATTATTTTCTTCCTACTGAGCATATATTCTTGGATTGTTATTCTGGCTTGACCCGTGCATTGTTTATTCAGTATTGTGTTTTGGATTATCCTCTGTACCTTCGCCTGATCTGTTCCTGCCTTGATTCTGATAATTTTGCCTTTCTGAGAACCTGTTCCGTGTACCTACCTCTGCCTGTTTGATTAACCTGGATTTGTTTATGGACCTTTGCCTGTTTGACTGCCTGGTTTTCGGTACAGTACGTTAACTTACTCCTGATATTTTAATAAACATTGTTGTCTTTCATAACTGTTTCCATTTCGAACATGATCTCTGAGTTCAAAGTCAAACAAGGAAATCTAACCAATAAGATTATTTCTTTTTGCCATGAAATATTTAACTATTTAACTGAAAAAGATCAGGTTATTTCGCCACATTTTGTAGGATGGAGAATAGTTTGCTTCAATCAATTAAAATGGTAACAAAGGCTTGTAGCTACTTTAAGACAACCTACAAAATGTGTTATATAAAGTGTGTGCACTTGCAAGCAGCATAATCGCTGCAGAGAAGACATAACCTACCTGTCTTGCCTTCGTATGTAAAAAAATTCACGGCATGTTCTGCATTTTACATTCTCAATGGAGTCACCAGTGGTTATACCGTCTATGTCAAATTCTTCCCAAACATCACGTACCTCTGTTCCTCCGCATCCATTTCACTGACTCCCATATGATTTCGCCACACCTGTCTACAAGTGTCACGTTACAATAATAATATAATTTAAGGTAGCATAGCCAGGGAGGGCTTACATTCACAGAGACATTATGAATGGACTCATTATATGTATTGGTTATATTTGATGTATTCTGTGTTTTCCCCTTATATTTCAGTCCTTTGCATGGTGTTTTAGTTTCCTTCTAACTTACGTGAATGTCCCTTTAAGGATTTTGACAGCTCCTCCAGTTGGGCAGTTGCTAAATAGGGTTTAGGTTAGATTAGGCTGGAATCTTGTACATCTGTAGATTAATGATTACGTTCCGCCGTGTTCTTTTAGTTAGTAAAGCTTCCTGTATAAGAGTGCTGCCTAACTAGAGAGAGCTGTCGGTCATTTATGTTATGCTGTTTGAGAAGAATTTCCGGAAGCTACATTAGGTAAGTTGCATAAGTGTATTTGCTAAAGTTAGAAAGTTAATGCGCACGCTCTGTACTGTCAGTTTAGCTCAGTGTCCGTGCCACTGATAAGAGCACATAAGCTATCTCAGTGTATCCGTTGTGCACTCGCTTTATTCAATTCACCTGCAGCTTTGTGTATGTATGTTTCCGACTCTACAATTAAACAACAAACAAACATTCCATCTACCTGTCTGTTGGTCTCCTTTCATCACACACCCCAATGTGACATTAGCCAAATATTTCTGAGTTCAGTTTGAAATAATTTTTTTACTTAATATATATATATATTTTTTAACTCGGATGTCACATGTCACAATTAGTAACACAGGTGTTGTAACAACTGTGTAGGGGAGCAATTAGTAACACAGGTGTTGTAACAACTCTGTAGGGGAGAAATTAGTAACACAGGTGTTGTAACAACTCTGTAGGGGAGCAGAGGTGGAGGCAGTAGTGAAAGTGATGAATGAAATAGTTAATATATACAGAAACTAAATGAAACAACTATGATGAGTCAAAATGGCTTCAATACATTAACACAGCTTACTTAGAACAATGTATGACAGTGACTACAGTAAACACAGAGGTCTACATACTACACTGATAAAGAGCAATTAGAACCTGGTGTGTGTGATGAGACCAAACAGAGTAAATTGGTTAGATATGAGGTCATTGAAATGTCCAGATGAAACAGAAAATAAAATATTGTGTCGGTGCGACTGGAGCCACCGACTCAGGCACTGCCATGGATGGCCACCGTGACAGGTGTCTACAATCACATAATCACTCATTCATCCAGTTTAAAAAAGAACAGTGCTCACGCTGTTGTTTTGTCCCACTGTGTGTATTGCACTGAAAATGGAAAAGAGAAGACCAAATAGTTGGCTGAGGAGATTAGAAAGGAAGCAAAAGCAAAGCATGGTGAATGTAAATGCTAAAATACAATTTCTAAAGAGCTTAATGTCACTGTGAGCATTGTTGCCAATATTACTAATATGTTTAAGGCCTATGGGACTGTAGCCAACATCCCTGCATGAGGCTGCAAGAGGAAAAGTGACACAAGAATGAATAGAAGGATTGTTCGATTGGCAGAGGAGGCACCAAGGAAAACAAATCCAAGCCGAATTTCAAGCTCAAGGTGCAACAGTTTCAAATCGCACCATCGCTGTCTGAATGAAAATAGGTTCCATGGTAGAAGACCAAGTAAGACCACACTTCTAAGAGAGAAACACAAAATAACACTTTGGACAGACAAAATAAAAGTAGAGCTTTTTTAGTAAACCACAACAACTCCATGTTTATGCGAGAGAAATAAAGCTTTGAAAGAAAAAAACACCATCCCTACTGTGTAACACATTGGAGGCTCAGTGATGTTTTGGGGTTGCCTTGCTGCCTCTGGCACTGTGTGTGAAGGCATTTGGAGTGGAACATACAGTGCAGTCTCATAAAGCTGTGTCTTAGTCCCAGGTCATGAGTCCTCCAGCAGGATAATCACCATATTCAGTATCTTACAAAAGTGAGTACACCCCTCACATTTTTGTAAATATATGATTATAACTTTTCATGTGACAACACTGAAGAAATGACACTTTGCTACAATGTAATGTCAGTGAGTGTACAGCTTGTATAACAGTGTAAATTTGCTGTCCCCGCAAAACAACTTAACACACAACCAGTAAGGTCTAAACCACTGGCAAAAAAGTGAGTACACCCCTAATTGAAAATGTCATTTCTCATTGCTTAAGGAAAGCAGACGCCATCCTTCTGTGGACTGACAGGTAGCCAGTTCCATGGGTCTCTAGTCCTCTAATTAGTGCTCCTAGTCCTTCAGTTAGAGCTCCCAGTCCTACAACCCGGGCCTACAGTTCTACAAGCTGGGTCTCCAGTCCTACAACCTGGACCTACAGTCCTACAGGCTGGGTCTCCAGTCCTACAATCTGTGCCTACAGTTCTTCAGGCCGGTTCTCCAGTTCTACAACCCGTGCCTACATTTCTACAGGCTGGGTCTCTAGTCCAACAACCCGGGCCTTCAGTTCTTCAGTCATGGCCCCTAGATCTCCAGTCAGTGCCCAGAGTTTTCCAGTCAGGGCCCCTAGTTCTCCAGTCAGGGCCCCTAGTTCTCCAGCCTGGGGCCCCAGACCAGTGCTTTGTGAGTACCTGCCACTACTGCAGCTGAGTGTGGAGCTGCCTCCTCCACCACTAGAGCAATTTGAGGACCTACCACCATTGCAGCAGAGTGAGGAACTGCCTCCTCTTCATTCACCAGTCTCTATGGCTGCTCCGCCATCAGTGTCTACTGCTGCTAAGTCATCAGTGTCTACTGCTGCTAAGTCATCAGTGTCTACTGCTGCTCCGCCATCAGTGTCTACTGCTGCTAAGTCATCAGTGTCTACTGCTGCTCCGCCATCAGTGTCTACTGCTGCTCCGCCATCAGTGTCTACTGCTGCTAAGTCATCAGTGTCTACGGCTGCTCAGACATCAGTGTCTAAGGCTGCTCAGACATCAGTATCTACGACTGCTCAGCCACCGGTGTCTACGGCTGCTTCAGACATCAGTGTCTACGGCTGCACAGACATCAGTGTCTAAGGCTGCTCAGACATCAGTATCTACGACTGCTCAGCCACCGGTGTCTACGGCTGCTTCAGACATCAGTGTCTACGGCTGCACAGACATCAGTGTTGGAGGGGGGATACTGTTACCGTTCCCCCTGTGTCCCTGTGTTGTGTTTGTAGTTGGTATTCCTCTCTGCCTCAATTCCTGGTTTTCAGTATCTCCCAGACCTGATCTACTCACCTCCATACATGGACTTCCAGTTCTTGATTATTTATTGTTTACTCACACCTGGTTTGCTTTAGTCATTAGTGTCTGTATATATTCTACCCCTGTGTTCTTGTTCTTGGTCTGTTTGAAGACTTGTGGTTCTGTGAGTTCCTATTTTAGTGTTCTGTGTATTCAAGTTCTAGTGTTCCATGAACTCAAGTGTTTAGAGTTTGTTGTTTGTAGGGAAGCTCATACACTCTATGTATTTAGTTGAATAAATGTCCTCACTGAGAATCGCACCTGCCTCCTGCCTACCTTTACAATAAACAGTGACAGACATCTAGCACACTAAGCTACTTGCAGGCTACATGTCAAGGCAGTATAGGGTGACTATTAAAAGCGGTTGCTGAAATAGTTATTTTTGAAAATGTCATGTTCTTTAAATGAGGGAGGTTCAGCAGCAGATAACCAGTATGGTGTCAGGTGCAAAGCTGCCTGCCCTGAGCTGCTGACACATTAGGAAGGATTTGCCTTTGCTGGACAGAGACTGGTGCCACGGGCCGGATACCTGTCAGTTACAGGACAGGTAAGTATGTAGATAAGGGGATTACACTGTGTCTGGGCCACATCATCTCAAATGAATCCACTGAGCTTCTGTTTCATTCTGAGCCAGGCATGCCAACATCACCCATATATTCATCCTCACATCACAACCTCAGCCTACTGTAGGTATTACCCCTCTACAGCCCAGGGAAGCACTGTTTGAGAAGTGAGCCATTCACTTTGCCAGCAAGACAATCTCTCAAAACAGGCTCTAGTCCCACTCCTGTGTTGTATGCTAGTTATGGACATGTAATTGCAGTTCGGAGTTGGTGATAATCGGCTTTACTTCTGTTTAAGTGTCATGATTAGTTTTCTCTGGAAGCCCAACATAAATCTCACAGGCTTTCCATCCATCCATTCAGAGATTATAGTTTATAGTAATCAACTAGGGACAGTTTTCTCAAAACACTTTTTTTCATATTTATTTTCATCTCAATAAGTAAAATTCTGTGCTCCTATTTTTATTTTCCTATCCAGGATTAAATCTGGCTACTTTGAGTAAAAAAAAAATTATAGAATAGTATTTTTTGTGAACCAGATAGCACAATATAATTTATACAATCCAGTTTTCAATCTCTGTATTTCAATCTACTATGTACCTAAATTATGTTTTCATCAGAATTATGTAATTGATTGCTATCCAGAAACAGATAATTATTTTCAAAATAATCCCAGAGATTAATCAGATCTTTGAATTCCTACACAGCTTGTCACCTACTGGACAGGTTGTGGTATAATGTCTACGGTGTTTTAAGGAAACCAAAATTAAAAGATGACTACATGATTAAAGGCTTAACATAATAGAGCATTCATATCTCCTATTAGTGCTATGTACCGGTATTATAATTAACCTTTCTGACTCATTCTAGTGGAATCAAATCCCGTTTTTTTTAATCAAAATCATCCTACTCATGACCTTTGACTATACGTTTGAGATGCGTCAAGGGTGACTAAATCGTTTTTCACATTCAGAATATCAGAATTTAATTTTTCAGTTATGAGAAACCTAACATTTAATCCTTTCCAATTGTGATAATCTCATCTAAATTTTTTGAAAATAAGGGCCCTACGAGGAGTTACAGATTAAATTCGGTCCACTGCAATGCTGGAGGTCAAGATTCAACCTGTATTCTGAAGGCAGAGCAGAGACCCTGTAACCATAGAAATTCCTTTTGGCTCTTGGTTTTCCAACACCGCAGAGCCTAGCAGATGTATGGCACTCATTCAAAACTGGCCACTGGGAAGCCTACATAATACCCTGCCTTCCATAGCGGCCCAGTGGCAGCCTATAGTCTTTAGCATGCTGGCATTCTCCTTTTAACAGTTTCGGAAAATCAATTGTGTGATTGTTTTTTATCATAGTCCCCATCCTAGTGAGCGGATCCAGTATAAGGATTAACTTATGTCACGTGGAGCAGCTGCTCATAGGTTAAATATAATTTTGTCAGAAAAAGTCCAGTAAACATAAATTGCTGAGTGCCAAAGAGCAACAGCCTTGGCTCCATGTCTGTAATCACAAATTCACACTTAGCCTGCTTTAATTAGTCATCTAGGATTAAACAGGATCATAATGACCTGTGTGTCTGTCTCTATCTGTTGAATGTGTGCATGTGAACATGTGTGTAAGGTAGAGGCAGGCTTTGATGATGACCATTCCTGTATCTGTCCTCCTCCAGTGTCTGCTACCTGGACACAGGCAGATCTGGGCAAACTGTGATTAGACCATGTGGAAGAGCAGAGAAAAAACATAACCACCTCCTGACATTAGTCTTCCCCAAATTGACAGTCTGCTAGCACAGTTAGAGCACTGGAGATCTGGGATCTGATATGATGAAGAATAATGTCACTCCCTGCGTTTCCAGTATTACCTCCACACAGCACCACCAACCGGGCGGACAAAGAGAGGCTGTGACACATGCAGGCAGGGGACCAAAATACATCTACCAGTCATTTCCAATGGAAGGACATATAATTAAAGTCATATAAACACACACATAAACAACATGGTGCCCACTCAACCTAGCCCAAACCGCACACTGCGGACGCATTGCTATTTCTAGTTAGTGGGGGTTGATCCAGAACTAAATCGTAATTGCACCAGCGTCTGTTTCTTCTTTAGACCCAAATCCTGAAGTGCCTGTTTAGTGCTATCCAGAGTCCTTAATTTTACCAAATACTAAGTCATACATTTTTCATCTCTACAAGTAAATGGAATCTGAGTATCTCCAAGACAATGTTTTGATCATAAAAGTGATCAAAACACTTGAAAACGGTTGGGTTTGAGCCTGCACACACATGGTTACTGTGATGTTTTTAATTAATCATTGGCTTCAATAAACTGATTGGTTAGAGATGTCCCAATCATGATACAAAACTGCTGATTTTCACGTCACCTAAACAACTGCTATGCAATAAGTCACAGACTAAAATGGATAACAGTAGTGCAGCGAAATATTTCTTTTTAAGTTGCCTTGTGTAGCTCATTTTGTATACATTTATATTTTAGTCATTTAGCACATGCTCTTATCCAAAGTGATTGTATGGATTGTTTATTACTCCCATGAGGAAACAGTAACCAATAAGAAAAACACATGAAGGTATATACATTAATTGCTGTACATTACCTGGAGAAGTGTGTTTGCTAAATTACCTAAATGTAACAAATAGTAAAACAAACCTCCATGACAGTGCTTTGGACAGCCAAAGCCTAACTCAAAGTTTGGTGTTTTAAAACATCACCAAGTCTTGAAGTCACAGACAAGGATGTGCTCTGCAAGGTCAGAGTTACATCTAAACATTGAACATGTCGCCTACTATGAAGGATCCAGCACCCACCTGGTCTAAGCAGTGTAATTCCATTATTTATTAGTAGTCTAACTTTTGATAGTAGTGGCTCAGATATTGCATGAGTAATACTCAAATCCCTAAGCAAATGTGCCAAATTTTAAAGTAAAAAGTATACAGTACTATCCATTTCTAGAGATTGCTAAGACACGTGACCAAGTGGGTGGCAATGTCATCAAAACGAAAAGAATTAGGGGTATGTTTGGCCAGACCATATTGAGTTTATATGGGCTGGCATAGCAGGCTAGTGTTCTGGCATGAAAATAATGAAAACTTAGCGTGAAAAACAGAATCCTACAAAATGTAGCGGGCTAAAACAAACATTTTCGGAACATATCGCCTAAAACTAAATGCAATGCAAAGAAGAGATATGACGAGAAAGAAAAAGGAATGAAAGGACTGGATCCTTACGAGCATAGCGACTGGTCAAGGGCCGGCGGGACGTCAACATGTTGGCTGTTGCCCAACTTCCAGCACCCATATACCGTATACAATTACATGATATTAAGTGCTAAGGTTTGAATTACTTGGGAGCTCACATTAAAGCAGTAAAATCATACACCTGTGGGGGTCTCTAAAAATCATCAGCACTATTATTTAGATCACAAAAAATCACTTTTTCCTTTAATATATATCACGACATGTATGTTAATAAACCGCCTAAAAGAAACATGTTTTCCAAAAGAACGCATTAGTTTTATGCTACTGCTGAGTGCATATCGCGATGGGTGTGTTTTTGATCATGTTAAACATCGGTTGCTGCTTGTTGTAAAGTCAAATGTTATTTAAATACCAAAAGATACCAAACCACTTAGAAGGGCCCATTCTTTGCCACGAGGACAACAAAATCATACCATCAGTATAGCAACAGGGTGATATAAGGTGGATTGTATTTATTGTTGTTTCTCTACTTCTGTATTAATAAACGTTGAACTCAAATGAATGAAGTCCAATGTTAGGCTATTTATTTATTTATCTACACATGCCGCGCCAACTAAATGCGCTTTCTAGTAAAACACTGTTGGAGCTATTGGTGCATGAGCCTGTTAAATAAAAGATATTAAGACTGTTGAATATAAAGACAGTTAGCATGGGCGCCTTAAGTTTGTGCCGCGGATTCCCAAAATGCTTTGCGGGAATGTCATGATGACGACACAGTAGCAATCTCTATACTGTACATGTGCCAATTAAAGTAACCTACATTCGACATGTTATGTATATAGACATATTCCTAACACGTGTAAACTTTATGGTATATTATGTATGTCCATAACTTATTTTTATATCATGAATTGATGTGCTATCTTAATGTTTATTGCTCAGTACCATTTTGGTTTAGCGAATAATCTAAAAAATACTGCTTTGAGTAACTATGTCCACCGAGATCAAGCTCCCATGTAGATATGTCATTTGGTAGTAGAGGCGTAGCCTTGGAAATGTTTTACACAAAATTATTAATGGCAGCCTCATGAATAGGCCCACCATCTGGCCCATCAGGGAAATTCTGTAAATGTCAAGTTTACATTAAAAGATGCATCATTTAACCAAGTTCTGCCAAATCAGACCAGTGTTGTCTGAGAAATTGAACGTGACGCACGATTCTCCTTGTAGGGGAGAGCCAAAGGATGTTTTCCAAATAGTGCTGTATTATAGTGCATAGTTTTGAGCGTCTTGTAGTGCAGTATATAGGAAAAAAATGTGATTTGGGACACAATCAAATTGCGTCTTCTCAGGCTTCTTTAAATAACCTTCCTCTGTTTCTCCGTGGCGTCTTCACGCCTTGCCTTATCCCCGTGACAGCTTCCTGTGTCGGTGAGCAACCTCCATCTGTTATCTCTGGGTCTCCTGTCTTCTGAACTTCATCTTAGCGATGCTACTTTTGGCAACCTTCATCGCTGACACAAGAGTAATAGTGCCTGAAATTTGTTTTACATACTGTTACATAGCGAATTTACTATGAATACATTTGCAGAGTGTAGGCGTAATATAAAAAAAATCCATTAAATGACATACATTGATGCTATTATTAATCACATTCAATGTGAGCAGTTGTCTTCATGCAAATACCGCACTTTTGGAGTTCACATAATATTTACATCGTCCCAGTAATAAAAATAGATTGAAGCACAGACACATTAAATGTTATTTTAAACAAACCCATTAATTAGTTGTTGTGCTTGATGTAAACAGGCACACCACATAAACGTAGCCACATACATATCCAGCAGGGAGCACTATATCCACATGAATAACAGTGTCTAACGTGTTGTTGAACTAGGTTCGGGGTCAGTGGTAGGCTAAAAACCTATAAGAGTGAACACAATGACTTTCAACATAACGTTGTGTTAATACATTGTTTCAATTGGGGTAGATGTACACCGATTTCCTTTCGACAAGTTCACTGCAGCCCTCAATGTCATTCCACTCCTCTCTTTGGGCAAATTAAACGTCTAGTCAAGTCAATCTCTGTGTATCATGAGCACAGGGAGGAGCTACCAACCATTACGTAATTAAAAAAAACAATTTCAAATAAACACCATTGTCACACAGGCAGACTACCAACACAGGAGCATCCATAAACATGACTTCTTAAAGAACATTCAGATAAGCAGACTGTCTAAGATGTTTTTTGGTTAATACTTCATGTCTTTTTGTGCTTGTTATTGGTCTTGCTATTGGTCATGCTCACACTCCACAGCTGCCAGAGTGAACTGGCTCAACACAGGGTCATACAGAACACTTAGACACGCAGGTCAATTATTTTTAACTTGATCTATGCTTTGGGTCAGCGGGTATAGCTTTGAATTTTTGTAATGTAAGTAGCATTATGTAGCTCGTCTAGCTTTCCGCATCTGCTTGCCTGACATTTGTCTGGCATGGCCTAGATTCTCCTTGATTCCATCAGTCAGTGTAAAGACCTGTGAAGGCTATCTGTCCCATCTCCGCCCGTCTCTTTGCTGCCACTCTTCTGGCTGTGTCAGCAGTAACCGGCTGACTCACACCCCTCATCAGCCCCGTCCTCCCTCAAGGCTCCTCGAAAAAAGACTACACGTCGTTCGCCCATTTGCATGGCCATAAATCACTTTCAAAACTGACGCACACTAGTGAATACTTTAGAAGGCTACAAAAATATTACTGTTGCCAAACTGCAGTTTTGTGACATGCCGCTTTCAGAGAGGAATATAAGCACATTAAAAGTTATTCTGTTTGTTGTTTAAGAAGGTGATATGGGTTCAGTCTCACATGCTCAGGCCGGTTTAAAGTCCCTGCAGCTAAATTTTTGCCCGTGACTGAAATGCGGTAGCTGATAAGAAAACTGTTTGGAACGGTCAGGAAACTTTCTCGTTTCTAGTATTACATGACGCAACTTTGCATTCGGAGGTGAAAAGACAAGACATAGGTAGCTACATTTCTATACTAGCTAAATGTTTCATTATAGGCTAATCCTAATGGTGGGCTTGAGAGAGTAAGTAGCTAAAACAAGACAAGGTCACATCATCAAAAATGTTATCTACACTTTAACTATTTTCAAGTTCCGTGTACAACTGGCATCCGACCAACCATGCAACAATAATGTAGCCGTAATTAAAGTCGACCTTGAAACCACAAAGGCGGGTAGTCATCAAAACACGTGTTACCACGATGTCAATCTGAAAGACAGTGTGCAGTTAAACTGTGGTGTTTCTATGGACTGAATGGTGAGATTTTAAATATTTACATTTCATCAACTAAAAATAAAACAGCCATAATCTCCTTTTAGATAAGTTGCAGTGGGTAAAAAAACGTCAAAATAGATTTGCATGAAATATGCATAAATTTGGCTATGACACCTTGCGTGAACTCGTATGCACAGTCATTAACCCCTTCCAAATTCTTCCATGGTCGGGGTTTAGTCTCTATTACTTTGTAATTCCTTTTTCTTTTATTGTGTAAAGACTGTCCCGAAATGTTTAATATGTATATGTATTTTGCGTTTTAGAAAGGGGAGGAGAGTAATTCCTGTCTCTTCCCGGTCGATCTTGCGTTCTCCCTCTCGCATTTCCCACTATAATTTCCTGGTTCTGAAATGCGATGTCACTCAAGGCGGAGAATGTGAGCGGATCTCACAGGTGTGTTACCATTGCCAACTGATCCAGAGCTCAAGAACAAACACACCTGGAATTATCATGTGATCGTGTACCTGGGCGTGGAGAAAGTCCCTGTTATTTTCTGGACTCTTTTGTTGAGTTGTACGTGTCGTCTTCCTGTAGGAATAGTCAGCCAGTATTTTCTACGGATTGGTGCCTTTCCAAACATCTCCCCGCGCACCCGATAGCAGTAAAATGTGAACTTTAAAAGCAATTTGCTTGGGGACCTATGTTTTTTTACTTGGACTGAAATCGCGACCGTTCGTGTTTGTGCCACTACTGTTCTTTAAAGGTGAGTTCACGTGATGCTTGTTCTCCCGTTATAGACACGGTCCTAGTCCGTTCTATACTGTCGTTCATTTAATTGTAAAATACACTCTTCAGTATACAGCATGTCAGTTTGAGTATATCTTCCTTGACGCCATAGTCTACAGTAGTACTCAGTGTTCTGCGTGCCATTGATCTGATGAATTTCCTACAGCGACTATAGGCTATTTGCATTTTATTGGCTATTTCCTATAACAGGTAGGGATCTAGAAGAAGAGCTCTTGGCTATTCCATATGGATGGATCATATTTATGCACGTGCGTGGTAATAGTGAGATGTATATGTATATGTTAAAGTCAACTGTGCTTGCAGTTTAAGTACTGTCTTGGTTTATGCATTCAGCCAGTTACTGAACCGCCCGTGGCACGTGTAGTCGGGATTAAGTAATTTATCACAGGGTTCATTAGTGAACCAGACATTCCATGTTTATAGAAACTTAAAGACGGACTAGTCTCTCTGTCAGCACGTAAGCTGTAAAACAACTGATCAACACAACAGAAACCTCTCTCCCGCAGAAACCCAGCCTGACCATGTGAAACCCTCCACAGTAGTGTGTGCTTCTGAGTTAGTGCGTGCAGGCAGCTGATGCAAGTAAACATTTTTATGTCTTTTGATTGGTACTAGTAGTGAGTAATGCCCCTGTTTGTTTTGTCTTGGATTTGTAAAACATGTAGACAGTGGCCCCTTTCATGCTCTCCTTGAATATCCTGTATTGCAGTCAGTCAGTGTCGCTCAGTCCCCAGCCCTCTGTTCTGCATCTCTCACTGTATAGGCTTGTTTCTGTCAAAATATTCCATTCATTCCACAGTCTTTTATATCCAACACAAACAATTCACCACTCCTATACAAAGCTACTGTACATGGGATGCTCCGTCTATTGGGGATTATCCCCATTAAATGACATTAAACATATGTTCTCATAGTGAAAATGGATTAGTTCAGGTGGGGGTTGCACTGCTTGGTGGGGGGCAATCAGGAAGGATGTTTGGGTGGAGTGGACAGAGGGGTTGGGGGTGAACCAAAGCCCTTGAACCCCTCAGTAAGGCTGGGCCATCTGCTCACAGAGACTCCCACACAGAGGCAAACCTAAACCAGGTTTTATCGCCCTACAACCTTAAACCAGGTCTGTCTCCCTACAACCTTAAACCAGGTCTATTGCCATACAACCTTAAACCAGGTCTGTCTCTCTACAACTTTAAACCAGGTCTGTCTCCCTACAACCTTAAACCAGGTCTGTCTCCCTACAACCTTAAACCAGGTCTATTGCCAAACAACCTTAAACCAGGTCTGTCTCTCTACAACTTTAAACCAGGTATGTCTCCCCACAACCTTAAACGAGGTATGTCTCCCTACAACCTTAAACCAGGTCTGTCTCCCTACAACCTTAAACCAGGTCTGTCTCTACAACCTTAAACCAGGTCTATTGTTTGTGAGTGACCGCAAAGTGTTAGTCATTAATGAGGATGAAGTGCACACCCGTATTATTGGCAGAACTCTCTTAGGAAGCAATTAACCTAACAGAGAATCTGTCACATTTATAGGGTCCTTAAACTTGGTCTTACGTATCTCTCTACAACCTTAAACCAGGTATATTCAGGTATTTTTTATCCTTAGGTTAACGCATGTGGAAAATAAAACCCATAAAAAAACATAAGAAATGTGAAACATTTTCATATGCAATGTTCAGTTTGTCTTCTCAAGAGGTCTGCCTAGTACAACAGCCTCTCTTCATAGTCAAGGCTTTCTTTAAACAACTCTTTGTTTAGGGCAAGCTAGCATTCCAGTATTCTCTGTTTTATTTGGTTGATTCTTTCCGCTGTGTCAAATATAGTTCTAGTGATTTTGTTGGGTCTTAATCTGTCTTGTCTCTCGCTCTTTCTCTCTCTCTCACTCTCTGTTTTGCTCTCTCTCTCTGCCCCACAATGCCTCATTCAGGGTTTATCTCTTCCATTGAATAAATTGACACCATATCTGGGTGGAAGAGGAGAGAGTGACCGTTTGGTGATAAATGTTTTCTTCTGCTCCCGACAAGGGTGAAAAATACAAGAATACCACATGTCTTCATTACAGATGCTCTTTTCATTTGATAGATGGCACATTTTTCATCACTAGGATGGGTTTTGGTATTTCCCTGAAAGTCATATCAAAGCATGTATTATCCCTTTCATACACAGACTAAAATCCCTGCAGTTTATCGTGCCTTTTTTGTGGTCTATATTAAAAGACCAGTGGCTAAAAACTAGGGATGTAAATTTCGCTTTACAAGCACAATTCAACAAGGATCTAGATAAGTGGCGAGGTCCAATATGATACAGGAACGATACTTGTTTGATTTGATTAGTGGAACTATTCAGATTTCTTTCAATATAGAATATAGAAACATTGCATTTTAATACACTTAGCATTTGCATGGATTTTCTATGCTGAATGCTGCTTTATTCCTTTAACATTTAGCTTTCTTCAACAGTCAATTAAATCGTTTTAAATTATTTTATAAAAAGTCAAAATAAAATCCTGAATTTATAATTCCACGATGACGTCCCTTATTTATTCAGTGTTTGGCTAAACAATGCCATGATGGCACAAAACTCAACATCACAAATCAAACAAGGGTTTTAATATGCTCGGTGGCATAACAACCTTAGCACTGCCAGCATCCACATTAACATGGTGTTGAGTTAAGTGTGTGGACAGGTTAGTGCTGTTCCCAGAGGAGTTGATGGCTTACTTGCAAATTTTGTGTCTGTGATATTTTTTGTCTCTGCAGATAAATGCACTTGATACAACTTTGTGAAATAATTATTATTTGCGTGAAAGATTAATGTTCTTTCAACAAAAAAATCCCAAAATTGTAATGCCCAACTGCTTTTGGTACAAAACATATACATCTAGTGTAGATGACAACAACAGAAGTAGAAAGAAGAAAGTAAAAAAATTGTGTGACGGAAGAAGTGTCTATTATTATATAGTTGAGTGAAGCATACGCACTAGAACATGAGTTGTCCCGAGGTGTTTGTATTTGTATTATTATGTTCTAAACAGTATAATATGACTTGCTGCTGTTAGAACATGACTGGAATTACCAACGTAGCTAATATCAGGGTAACGGAAGCACTTTCAATTATTAAATTCTTCACTGAAACTAAGACATGCACCCCTAGTAAATCAGTCCTTAATGATTTATTATCATAATATGAGCTAATTGACTCATAAGAGGTTAAAACTTTTTCAAGGAGCTATCTGATAGGAATCTGTTTTTGGCTTATTTTATAGGATTTACATAGGAACCAATCCAGTAAGTCTGTCTGCTCGAATTCACTTAACATGATTTATGTATGGTTGATGTGGTTCCAAATGATGATTAGAAAATCCAAAATAACTGAGTAGGGCTACTATGGCGAAACCGTTAATCTTCATGTTATGACAAGAAAATCAACAATATAAAATCTACATTATTCCAAACATGTTTCAATACAAAAATGGGGTTAATGAGGGAAAAGCCCTCTCCCATTCTGTTGTCCGTATCTTATTTTTTCATTTAACTTACCTGAAAACAATTTTTTTTGGTGAGTACACACTTTTTTTGTTTTTTAGATTTGCTAGAGTACGCAAGCACTGAATGACTAGAAGTTCCCCTATCCAGTAGGGTTGCTAATTGTAAGCACTTTCCTGTGAGGAGCTGTAGCCATTGAGAGCACAGAAACCTTCAAGTTTTCAAGTATTGTTTTGAACTTGGCAGGGATACCAGCAGTATTCTATTTCATAGTACACACAAGAACAGTCCCCAAAATGCACACACAACATGTATAATTATGCAGTCTACTCAACAAGCATGAGGACGAGAGAGAGATTGATTAATGTTGGTTTTTATCTAGCCCAGAGATCTGTGCAATAAAAGTTGCCATTAAGTGGAGAAGTTCCCTCATCTGAACAGTTTGTCCTCAAGTTTGTTAGTAACAACAATATGCAACAGCAAGACCAAACCAAATCAAATAGACTGTAATGGTTTTAGTTTGATAGAATCGGATGCACTTTTAAGTTTGTCAGCCATAACACCTCCAATGTCATCTTTAGGGGCTGATGTAGCACATACCAATGACACTTGCTGCTGTGACAAAACATCCATCTTTTGGGCTTGGAAATTAGTCACTGATAAGGGTAGCTGCAATGGATTCCTCCTGGATCTCATCACTTTGCAAAGCTGGTGGATCATGTACATGTAGCTGGCTGCCAGCTTCTGTCGTAACATTAATGCTAGCAGCACTAGGTTAGCCAACTCAATGCTGATGCTGCTCTCAGCAGAATCAGAATTTGTGCCCTCCGGTGGGGCGCTTAATTGAAAATATACAATTCTACTCATTGCTAGAATATAATCGGAAACAACCCTTTTCAGATCTTGATTGTATCAATTAAATTCTAAACGATCAATTAATCGATTGTCGATTAATCAATAGCATCCCTACTTATATTGTGTAGCTATATCCCAGTGTATATTGTGATATTTATTGATATCGAATGATATGAGAAAAAATATCATGTTTTTTTGCCATATCACCCAGCCCTACAGTGATATATTGAATTATGAATTTAGAAAAAGACTGCATTTTTTGACAACTTTAACGCGCCCTCAACACTTAACGACTTAACACTTTGTTGGGAAGAAGCACGCAATCTGGCTTTTCTTCCACATCACCATAGCTTTCAGAAAATATGTTTGAAACCACACAACCGATATTTATCATACAAAATATATATGTAATGTACCAAAATCAATTGGGCTTCCAGATTTTGTGGTTTTCTTTATGAAAAAACATTTGCCTTTCACGCAAATAATTGGTATTTCACAAAGTTGTATCAAGTGCATTAATGTGAACAGACCCATATTACCTTATGCTATAGCATTTGCGGTAGCACAAATGTGCTTTCCATGGGGCGTTAAAAACGCTTTGCACCGGTTGTGGTGTTTATTTGCTAAGGGGCAGGCGTTTGCTCCTAACCTACTGACGGTTCTACGCTAGTAGGGGCATAAACTCTCTGTGCTCAACTCTCAGATAGCAGCTCTCCACTACGCTCAAAGTAAAAATATTGTCAACTTTGACCCTCGCCAACGCTGACCTCTTGAAGCGCAACCAATAGCACTGCAGATTTGTGTTATTGTATACAGGACAATGAAAGAAAGAAAGCAAAAGTAATTTTATGTTTATTAGAGTAGGCTGAACCACCATTTAACACTGAAATTGTATGATATATGGGTCACTGGCATGTAATATTTTCAGTTAGGAAAAGCAATAACTACTATCCTGATGGCTAGCTCCAGTGCTATAGCTGTGACAGAATGCATCTAACTTAGCAAAGAGCAAGGTGTTGAATGCTGGTCATGGATTAGGCCCTTTAAGTAAGAGAGCCGACAGACGAAGGAAACAGTCAAATATTTACTTCAAGTGATTTAGGAACATAGACAAATTATAGAATCAACATGAAATTCACACAGCCATGTGATGCTATATTGAGAAAGGGCTTTTCTTAGATGATAAAGTCAGTCATCAATTGTATACAAGGTTGAACTGACATTTTACTATCAATTTTATCCCAGTGATAGTGGGATAAACCTTCCTGTTTTTGGAAATAATGTATGTTTTTAGAATTGGGTGTCTAGTACCTAGTTCCCTGTTCTAACTCAGTTATTGGCATTTAATACTTGTTTATATGTAGTATCCAGCTGAACAACTTGGAAAGCATGTGTATGTATGTTGTGCGTCAGGTGGAACTCTGAAGTTTCTGTGACCTTTTATTTGACCTCCTATTGGCAACAGAGATTGCATTGCCTCTCAGTCTGTGGCATTTCCCGATTAACAAAGTCCCACTGATTGTCTGCCATTTAGCACTTTGTAGGTACCAACTGCTAGTTCATTCCATAAAAATTTTTGGCCAATTATATTTTCAGTGATTTCCATTAAATTTTCTTTTGATTCTGTTTTTAACCTGACAACCTCTATATACAGTAAACACCCTGGGTCAGTGGTTCCCAAACTTTTTCGGTTACTGTACCACCACGGGTCTTACTACCCCTGGTTGGGAACCACTGCCCTAGGGTAGTAGGGGATCAAGTCAGACATTGTTTTTACTCACAAGCAACTACATTCTAATGCCCACTTCCGAAACCAAATCTAGAAGAGCCTACTGTAACATACAGTTTGCATGTGCCCCATAGGCTACATGGTTTTACTTTCCATACCTGCAAAACAATTTGTCACTTAATCCGGATGAAAGGCTGTGTCAAAAATATGCAAAGGTGTGAACCACAATTTATAGGGTCCTACAAGTTTCATTTATTCATTGATGATAAGAACAATACTACAATTTGTTGATCATTGACTGATCGATCATTGGCTGATTTATCTGTTGGTAAAGACACATGTGGGTTGATCGCTTCACTATGGGTTATAAATCTGCCATACTTTGTTGAATCTGTTTTAGATCCGGCTATGTAGTTACGAGCTAAATGCTTATTATTAAAAGTGAAACTGCTAGGGTTGGATGAAAGAAACAAAAGATTCAGCTGTAATGCATAACCCAATATTTTCGGGTAATATGATTTATAAAATATAAGGCATGGATCTGTAGTTTAAGCAGTAAATATTGTTTATAAACAAATGCAAGTGAGTGATGTTACGTCATAAATCAACTGAAGCGATTGAATGGTTAAATAATGCACTTAATGTTTAGAGGGTTTACTGGTATCACCGGCATTTAAAAACACATTTTTCAATCCCCAGTTCGAGTACTATTTACTAAGATAAAACAACATAGTATGGATGAAAGCAGTGGCAGTTCTCCATTGATTTACACCCTGGGCGAGACCCCCTTTGAGCGCTTCCCCCCCCAAAAAAATATTTTATTATAACAACATAAGTGAAAGAGTCCCCAAACATATTAGGAGGATTACATAAACATGCCCTTACATGCTAAATTTCTGTCATTACAAGCTATATTAATCAAACTTTTATAGAGGAACCATTTAGCTCCTTGGTTACTGCCTCGAATTCTATGCATGGCATTCTTTTAGTTATGACTTGTTAAACTATACTTTGTCACAAAATAGAGTTGTAGCAAATAGCAAATGTTCGTCTTTGAAACTACCTACAGATCAGTGTTGATATTGGCAGCTTTTTAGTAATTTCAGTCTTTAGGTTTTATCATTTTACTATAACTATGGACAACATGTCTTATGTGGTTGGACAAGGCTATCTGATTTGTGCATATGATGTAAAAGATTGACCAAATATTTCAATTTTTATTTGAAAACAAAATCTAAAGACTGAAATAGGAATCTAAAATGATTTTTTCTTTGAGATTGTGTAAATTCAGTTAACTTCTTATCCCATTATCTGCAGAATCCAAATGCAGTGATCAAAATCATTTCAGCTTTTGTCTAGAGTCTTTGGATACGGATAAAAGGTCAAACAAAGTAAGACTAATATGGCTGCCAAAATCAACCCTGTTAAATATTTGAAAATTGTTTTGGCTATTTACAGGGCCTAACATTAACCCAAATGATGGAAATAAATAATAACTGAACTTGTAACAGATTTGTTACAAAGCACAATATTATGGTGAAATTAGATCTTGTTTTTGTTGAGTTAAAACCAAATTATTGTTGTATAAGCATAGCAAGCAACATAGCAAAAAGGCTAACAAACATAAGAGTTATACACACCATTTAACATTAGCCCTTCATTCATGACAAGGATAACGTAATCATACAGAGAGAACATAGTTGCATACCTTTATTTTTTGCTTGTTGCTCCTCTTCTTCCTTCCTTTTTTTTTCTAAATTTCTCAGCAAGCAGCTGCAGGGGGTTCCAGTTTGCCAATTTCCCGCACAGTGAAGTGATAGATGATAGAAAACGCGAGGATTTTTTTTCTGAAGTGCTCGTGTCACCCTCGGCTGCCCACTTTGCCCATGCCAAAAACCGCTACTGGATAAAACTATGAAGAAATAATGACATGTGTTGAATGCTTGCTTTATTTTCAAATGCTACATTGTCAATCAAGAACAATCACTACAATATTACTGTAAATTTATTACTGTAAATTGTTATTTATAAGTAAAACACACACAAAGTTCTAAAGACATTTCCTGCATTCTAGAGCAGCGAGTAGACCCAGGGTAATTTATTACATTACAACGCAGGTAAAATATTTCAAGCGTAGATCTTCAGAGAGTGTTCGTTTTCGCACGCAGACTTCTAAAAGCTAACGCGGCCTCTGCAATTTACTATTCATCCATCCGCCACAGTGGTTGCCCACAAGTTACCCCCCAATGTGAAAAAGTGCCTGGTGGTGGGTGCTAATTTCCCATCGTCAACAGAAATGTATGAAACTGAATGTTAGCAGAAATAAAATAATTGTGGAATTTTGCTTGCCATGTCTGCTATTGCTTGTTTCAGATGAGATAATAATGTGTGATGTAAGTTGAGGAGAAGTGAGCAGCTTTTCCATTGATCAATAGAAATGATGCACTGTGCATTTGCAAATTCTGCATTGTACATTTGGATTGACAAAGAAAAAGCTCTGGTGAATAAATGTTGTGAAACACTATTACTGCAGATATGAAAATGATTTATTCTGATATTACATTGCAAAAAAATACACAATGCCCCATTAAGGCAAACAAACTATCTAATTTCTGTGCCATAGCTGTCATACTAACAAAACTGAATGTTTACATGAGAACCATTGTGAATGTTGTAAAATATCAAATAGGGGCTTCCCTGGTCAGAAATGGTTTGGAAGTTCTGTGATGGACTAGCTAGCAGCGAGCCAGGTTCAAACCCATATTCACACGGGTACTGTATGTCTTTCACTTACTGTACAAGCTTTAAATCAGGCAGGTGTACACAAGGCAAGGAGCACAAGATGACAATTGGATGTGGGGACTATGACGCTTACAGAATGATGCTGAGACGCCCATTACAGAATGCACCAGAATGACTGGAACTGAATGAAATATCCTAGATCAGTAGTGATTGAGTGTTTTTGTTTTATTCCAAAATACTCTGCATTTTCATTTGTAAAATCCAGAAATACAACACGTTTTAACTTTCCTGTTTCCCCCAGTGACGCTGCGTTCCTCATAGCTTTCTTTATAATATCTAACAAACTAATCAATGGGAGGACACTGTTATGGCTGAGTCAATCGCTGGATCTGAATCCATTTGAACATGCGTTTTACATGATGAAGAGGGGACTGAAGGTAAGAAGTCCCTGGAGCAACTGAATATGGCTGCAGCACAGGCCTGGCAGAGCGTCACCAGGGAAGATACCCAGGATATGCAAACAAATATTGACAATTATCACTCTATTATACATTACGTTAAACTGTCCAATGTTTTATTATGCCTGAAAATGGGGGGACCATGTACAAAAGGTGCTGTCATTTCTAAATGGGTCATCTGATACTGTATGTATGACATACCCTCAAATTAAAGCTGAGAGTCTGGAAATAGTTGCCAACGCACACTGTGAGAAGAGTTCGTTCACTTGCTAACAACCACAGTTGCACTTGCAGGTGCCCAACTGAACACTAGGAGTCGCTAGAGCGCGACAAGGCAACACATTCAACCATCCCCATGACCCCGCATAAGACATTTTGCATTGCCATGCGCAAGGCATTCTGGTACTACCGTTAGGCTATTACTAGGATTCAAACTCAGGGCCACAATGACACAGCTGTCCTATGCGTCAGCTACTACAGGACAGTGCAAACCAGTTTGTGTGGGCTGTAATTGATCATTTAAATAGTGAGTACATAATTATAAAGTTATTGGTTGACTAGCTAGAATTTATTTTCAGTATTAGAGATATGACAACGCTGAGTAAAAAACAGCTAAAACAAGACTAGGTATCTACAATATGTTACGATGACCTAAAATGAGCAACCTATGATTTCTTGACATAGTTGCTATAGCTACAGTATCTGAACGCTCCGAGTCATAACAACCCCGCTGCCTTCTGCCCCCTCGATGTGCATGCATCATTTTCGTGAGGTTGTCACTTCCCACACGTTGATAACTTGTGTATTTCATTGCTATCTTCACTGACGGCTGTCACCATGGGTGTGAAGGCACTATGCTTGACTAAAGCAGAAACAGAGTGCACTCTGTGGAACATGGTGAAATTTAGCTGGCTAGCTGGCTAGCTGGAAATGCTTTACAGTTCAGCCAAGTCGGGTACAGTAGAGATTAGTTGCGGTAGATGTTTGTTACTGTAGATTGCTACAGTACCATATGCATTTGGTTGAGTTTTGCACATTAGAAACAAGCAGAGGATAGTGAGTGATGTGCAATTATGTAGTTCATGTAGTATGATTTGCTATAATGTATAAAAAAATAATAATCACACTGAATTATGCGGTTCTATATAGTAAATATAATTTAATTTGGAGGACATTTTAGGTTATAATCTACTCGCTGTATCGCAATAACCCAAATCATTTGTTCCAATTCACTTTGACATGAAACCTTCCCCATCATTCTTGTTGAGTAACTGTATGTGCACTGTTTTATTAGTAAATTGTGTTTCTGTAAAGAGTTCAGCAAACATTTTTCAAAGGTAGTACTTGTGTATGGATATTTATGGCTTCTTTTATCTTTGCAAATTTACCATGGAAGTGTCACTCGGCATAAGCTTTCAATAATAATGTGTTTGTTTAATCAGAGCCTACTGTCCAGAGAGTTTTGGACTGGTCGGTTGCTGGTGTTTGTCTGTTTTAACATATGTAGTGGATTCTACCAAGTAATCCTAGTAAACCTGGTAAAGCCATTTTCCCCACAACACCTCACCCAAACCCAGTCTGCTACACTGCCAAAACTTCTCATGATGATAAATCCATTTTTTCTTTATCCGCAAAATGGACATACTATTTTTTACTTATAATCCAATATCTTGTAATGGCTTGTTTACAACATGTAGCCTAGGTTTGTTCTTTGTCTGTCGGAAGCAGGGCTCGTTTTTTGCTGCAGTTGTGGTGATATAAAGATAGTTGGGGGCTAGGTACAGATGGAGTTGACAGTTTGGCATTAATTCAGGCTCGGGAGAATACAGATTTCCTTCAGATTGGAGATTGGCTTTTTTGTTGTCAGGCGGATTATCCTGTGAGAAGGCGACATCATGCTGAGGTGTATCTGGAATCTTATCCCTTATGGCTGCATCCCATCTCTTATTGGTCCTAATTCCCCTTGGTCTGAATGGGCCCAGTCCAAAACCTCTCCCTGGCCTCTTCCTCCAGTGTAATGATGAAACACTACACTTTTTAAGCCAAATTTTCTACAAAAACCTTTTAAAAAATGTTTTTTTTTATGAATGTTACATTGCTTGTCACAGTCACCCACCTGTCTTCAAATGGCTGGCAAAAGCAAGTCAGTTCGGTCTGTTTTGCTTTCTTAACATCTATAACTAACACTGGGGGACAGGTATGAGTAGAAAATCCAGCCCCATGTGCCTTTTTAAAACCATAAAATATGATAAGACTGAAATGCCTTATTTGAGAATTGGCCAATACTCTAAAGTGGATTTAAAAATACTTGGATTTTAAAACATTTGGTCATGTTGCAATGTGGGCTTCAAATTGATTTGTCATTTTTGTGATTGATTCACTCAAAATATTCCAGAATTTGAAAGTTTAGAGAACATAGTTTTACAAAATGTAGCAGTACATGCTTGGGATGGACAAAACAACAGAAAAACCACCTGGAAAAGGACTTACTTTGATGCAACTACATCACAATTACAAAAACCACATGGAAAAGGACTTACTTTGATGCAACCACATCACAATTACAAAAACCACATGGAATAGGACTTACTTTAATGCAACCACATCACAATTACAAAAACCACATGGAATAGGACTTACTTTGATGCAACTACACCTCAATAACAAAACCACATTGAAAAAGACTTCCTTTGATGCAACTACATCACAATTACCAAAGCAGCTGCAGAGGTCACATTAGGTTGATTGCTAATTAGCAGTGCACGTGTCAGCTATAAAAGAGTTCTGACAATTAGCTTTCACAGAAACATGAGGCCACTTTTACAGAGTTCCAAAGAGGTCAAATAGTGGATTGTCAGTTCGCAGGTGTAGTGTATTTATCACAAAAATGACTAAATTAGTCGAGGTGTGAAGAGAACAGTGAGTCTCAAAGTGCACCCCATGGTGCAAAGAAAGATCATAATGATGTTCCAATGTTCCATTATGAATTCCCCCATACACACTTCTAAACAAATTCAAGAGTGCTTTCATTAAGATCAGGAGGATGTCAAAGGCCTTCCATGGCTTTTCATTTTGACCACAAACATTTAGGACTATGACTGTTCCAAGAAGGAATGGAGCTCTTCTGAATAGTGGCCATACTCTTTATTATGTACATGCTGTTGATAATAATGTTGTTTTTTTCCATTCTTTTGTCCACCCCTATAGCTAAATATAAATGTCAATGCCTTAGTAGCCCCTTGTGATTAGAGAAGGGTGGGGTATATACATATCTATTTCTAGGTGTTTTACTTAATGTTTAACCAGTAAAATTCAATATTAATCACTAAGAAACATTGGTTGAAACCATGTGTTTTAGCCTCAGTTTTATGAAGCGCACACAACACATAACATCTGGTCTTTTACAGTTTGTTGCAACTCTGCATTTAACAGTTTTGAGGTGGTTGTATGTACCTCGTGGGAGTCCTCCATTCTCATCAAGGGATGGGGTTTCATGCCTTCTAAATGTCCTGGGTGGTACTCCAGACTCGCTCTAAAAGCAGATAGAATGGAGAATTTCTTCTGTATTGTGCCAAGCAAGTTAGTTTCATTCCAACCAAAAATCCCCAAAATGTGTGTTTTCAAATTGAGCAGCGGATGATCTTTAGTGGTTTTTCTGGTTGCAAAAGCACACATGGATTATCTGCTTTCCCCAAAGATCCAGCCATTGCTCCCTGATAGCGACCACTGTACTGCGTAGGCTTGAGACCAATGAGGGTTGTGAATAATTGTGTGATGTAAGGCAAGTAGAATGGCACAATATCTTTTAATTATCTTTGATTGGAATAAAGTAGCCAAATTTCAGCTGCCAGGACACATTTCGCTGTCATTCAAACAGTGTGAAGCTCTGCAAGCTCTTAACAGGCAAGTATTCCTCTGAGCCTGAAGCAGCAGTGGAGGCTGGGACGTGAGAACGGGGAGAGGCGGGGGGGGGTACACACAAACAGCGGCCCTTAGATGAGCGCTACACACACAACATGGACAAATGAACTGTGGCAGCCTGAAAAGTATCCCGAGGATCTGAGCATGTGCTTATCTAGCAAAAAAGTTGCCTCATTGGCAACACTGAATTTACTAGACCATTTCTTCAGCTAGAGTAACTTTTGTTTTTATTTTTTAGGCTTAGAAACGAGATGAAACCCTGTAGCATCCTAAATATTTTACCCACCCCCAAAATGAATATTTATAAACAATTCCACCAATTCATTTTCATGGAGGTGTGGAACTAATGCGGAAATAGTGTGTGAATTACACTGTAACTTTCCTTTTGATCTCTTTTCTGCACATTGTTGTTCAAGACCACACGTCCATTTCAGTCTCACTCTGTAATGAAACGAAATCCAAAAGAAGCAGTAGTTATTACACCTACTGCAAAATTCATGTAGCTTTTGACATACTGGTAAAATAAAGCATGTACTAAACACTATAGCCCTCCATGGTTTCCTTCGGAAAATATTACTGTATTTTGTACATTCAAGTTACCCTTTGTATGAACTTGCAAAACACGGTCCACTGACCTATTTATTTCTTAGTTATTATTCATCTTTATATTAACTGAATTGAGATTACTGGCTGTACCAGAGCTGCACCTACACATCACATGCCCTCCCCCATGCTCCTGAGCTCAGTTACAGCTCATAACAAAGCCTGTGGTAATGACACGCCTACTAGGGGAGGTCACATCGATTCTCACACTTTCTCACAACAGCCGGTTGCTCAGTTGGGCTTTGGCTGCGTTCCCCCGTGAGGGGAACAAGGGACCAGGTCCTAGCGTCCTCACCAAGCTGCTCAGAGACACTTTCTGTTCCCTCCCACCATTTCCTCACAACACCATTCAACGCCTTTCAGTACTGCAGGGGTCCACTTGGGCCCTCTGAACCTCTCCATTCTGACCTGCTCCAAGCTCTGCAGGGTTCACTTTACCCCTCAAAGAACCTGCACACTGGCAGTCGTAACCACTCCAGTCCAACTTTTATCCAGTGCTGATGCTCCCCACAGGCCGCTAACCTCAACATGCTACTTCGTTCCCAAGACCAACCACTCCATAATTCAGACCACACTCATCTTTACTAACTAGTAACGCTGTATGCTGTATTCGTAGTAAGTAGTCTGTCCCTGCAATCTCACCTAGGAGTCAGAGAGAGAGAATCTAATTCTGTACCGCACGCATTCTGGAATGAGAAATGATTTGGAAGGTAATGAGCGAGGAAGATAGCTTAATTGCTTGGTTGAGTGGTTGCGTATTGTTACGCGGCGACAGTGAGAAGTACTAATATTTCACTGGGACCGAGCCGAGAGGGACTCGGTCCTGGTACGAGTTGTGGTGGGAACAGTGGGGAAGGGAGTGGAAGACGATTCACATTGTCAGCCTGGAGGAGAAGCGGATCCTCAGTCCTCGTCAGAAAGCTGTATTAGGAGCGTAGCTGGTAATCTATCTGGTTGCAGGGCCTAGCTGGGGACCATACACAACACAGGGTGACACAGCTGTCCTCCTGGGTACAGTGATCATCTCCTCCCCCTTTGTCTTCTTTTCTCCCTCTCGCCACAGGCCCTAGCTAGAAGCTAGCTGAGCAGACAGGCTTACGTACTGAAATTCAGACTGGATGATGCACAGCCTGACCGACGCACAGACAAGCTTTAGTTAGATGAGCTTTAGAGTCTGCCTGCTGGTTGTAGACCTCCTGTCACCCTAGTTGCCCCCCCATGACTCTGGCATGAGTTCATACAGATGCTCTGGATGGAAAAGGAGGGATTTCAAGGTCACCTTCACTCAGCAATGTTAGTCAAAGGATTTTGGGCGAGAGGGGAGCGATGGAGAGTGTGTAATTTATTTTGTGCTTTGGTAATTGAGCGTGGTAAAGAAGGGCTAGTGAAATGCTATTCATCCAACACTTCAGAGGAGAGAAGTCACTTGTGCCTGTTTGCATCAGCGTGATGTTGACGGAGAACGTTGGGCCCGGCTCTGCTGCTTAATGAGGAATAGACGACCACAGGATCTTGCCGACTTTGAGTGTAATGAAGATGAGTTGACGCATCATTTCAGGTCAATTTGAATGTTCTTTCGCAGGAATTGACAGATGGAAAATGTGGCTTTTTAAAAGCGATTTGGGCATGGAATTTTCTGAAAGTTAATGAATAATATATATATAAAAAAACTTCAAACCCACTCTCAAGCTGTAAATGCAATTTGCACAACTTTTTGTTTTTGAATGCCATTCAGAGTGTAATCCTAGATCAGCTCCAGAAGCAACCGAGAGGGCATTTAATTTGTAGCCACATGAGCAACGTCATGGTTAATCCTGGAAATGGACCAATTTCCTCACACCAAGATAATTTTTAATTATCACCTCTGCTGTATGACTAATAGGAGGTCCAGCTGCTTCCTGTTAATGTGGTGGTAGCTGTTGGATATTGCCCTTATATTGCTTTTTTTACGCGCTCACGAGCCGATTTAATTATAAATCGTAAGTGTGCCGCGGCCAGCCAGTCGGCCGCACAGGGCCACGACAGATGCGTGATGGGTCAGCGTACAGACAACAGCTGGAGATGAAGGTCACAGCAAACACTACCTTGAGAGATGGAGCGGGTTGAAGAGAATTAAAATAGGGGGAGGAATTTATACAGAGAGACCAAATGGGGCAAGAGATAGAGAAAACACTGACGGACTGAGGAACTTCAAACCTCTCGTCCAAGATGAGTGTGAAGGAGATGCGGGTTCAGTCAGCGCGAGGTAGAGAAGCTAACTTAATAATGGAGTATGTCTGGAGTATGTTCCAGACCATAGGAGGAAACGGGGGGGTTCTAGACCATAGGAGGTAATGGAGGTTCCAGAACATAGGAGGAATTGGGGGTTCCAAACCATAGGAGGAAACGGGGGGGGTTTAGACCATAGGAGGAAATAGTGGTTCCAGACCTTAGGAGGAAACGGGGGTTCTAGACCATAGGTGGAATAGGGGGTTCTCGATCATAGGAGGAAATGGAGGTTCCAGGCCATAGGAGGAAACGGGGGTTCCAGGCCATAGGAGGAAACGGGGGTTCCAGGCCATAGGAGGAAACGGGGGTTCCAGGCCATAGGAGGAAACGGGGGTTCCAGGCCATAGGAGGAAACGGGGGTTCCAGGCCATAGGAGGAAACGGGGGTTCCAGACCATAGGATGGAACAGACAGAAAAGGGCTTCTTGATCCTAGGCTGGAACAGGTGGGGATTGTCATCAGGCAGGATTCCTCAGTGGACTTCAAATCAAACTTTATATATACAGCATAATTTACACATACATTAAACAAAAAGTAAAAAACAATGGCTGAGAGAAGATTGCATAAGACATAAATAATATAATAAACATAACATTATATAATAAAAATAATATAATGTTAAAAAGAAAACTGAATACAAAACACTTCAAACCCTACTTGTGGAGTCAGGTCCATGTCTGCTATGCCCCATGGATGCACTCTGCAGAACAGAAGTGCCTAAGGCCAGATCCTTACCTGATGCAGATGCATTTTTGCCATATGTGAGTTTGATGGATTTGTAGTCCGATATTTTCTATATTGGTTGCACATATGCTTCGCCAGGCTATGGAAGGTGTACCAGAATGGAGGAGAGCATTGTGGATTTCTCTGGGTTCTCTACCCTACTTGATGAAGGCATTGACCATGCAATTTCTTAATTTGTTTTTAGCTGTTACTTGAAATATTGATTAGATAATCCAACGTAAAATATCAGATCAGTTTCTAAACTGATTTTCATCTATGTAGCTAGTCTCTTTCTGTATTTCTTGCACTTACGGTTGTACTTCATAGGGCAAAATGCAGCAAGAGTTAAATATTGAAAGTATTGCACACAGAATGCAATGGATTCCGGAGCGGCAGTCCCAACAGAGAGTTTTAGACTACTCCATTGACAATAAATGACTACCGGTGCAACACAAAGAAGATGACGCATTTGGTGAAAATCCAGCTTAATGCTGGGATCACAGTAGGCACACCAAACTGGTTGCGTTCCGGCAGAAGTCTGTTCATTTCAATAGAAAGCAATTTGCACTCTCAGCATATCTACCAGATCCGGCAAAATGTGGATGCGGTACGGCGGGTGTGTCGCAAGAGTTGAAATTATCTAACTTGTGCGGTGATTTGCCGTACGGCACCAGAACCGGAAGTTGATGTACCACCGAGGAAGAGCTAATAGGTCTAGCTAATATGGGTTTATGGGATTGCAAGAAAAGCTTTGAAAGCTCAGTAGATTGTGTACTGAAAACTATTATCAATGAATTCTGTACTGAAAAAGCTACTGCTAGTCACTTTGCTAGAGGAGGACAGTTTTATGCAACTTTGTCATCCATCTTGAAGATGCAGAAGATTGATTACGATGTTGACTGTGGTGTACAACCGGAAGATGGTGTACCATTGCTGAAGGGCTAATATGTAGCTTTCACCTATGGCTTTACGGAATTGCAAGAAAAACACTGCTGTTACTAGCATGGTGAGCTAGAAAAAAAAACACGGATAGCTAGACACTAGCAAATTGAGGTTTTCCTCCACCTCGCAGATGCAGAAGATTGATTACAATGTTGATTGCAGTGTTCAGGTGTGCACACGTTATGGTGCCGAATTGAATTTTTTTGCAGTATTTTGTGTGAGCCCAGCTTAACACAGTGGAGTGATGGTCAGCGGCTGGAATGTGTATTAGCCAGTTATGAGCAGAGGCAGAGAGGGCAGAGGTACAAAGAATGCACCCTATGAGCCTATCATTGAAACCATCCTGTTGTTTCCTTCAACTTACCTACATCATCTACTACGCTCATTGTATGTCAGCCTTGTCCTTTTTTTATTTAACCATCCAATCTTTCTTTGTTTCATTCTCATTTCTCTCTCATCATTGCCCTCGTCTCTGGTTCCCTGTGTGCCTGTAGCTGCGGATATTAATATTCGTGTTTCCACTGAGCCCCAGGGCTGGATCTGTCTCCTGAATCGCAGGTCTGTGTGGGTGTCACCACCGCTGTGTGTCTGGGGGTCGGTGAGTGCCCCCCAGCTCTGTTTATTCACACACCAAAGTGATGACATGCATTATTCCTGAGTGACTCATCCTGAAACCACGGGACAGTCTCTGAAAGCCCCGCACTCCAGTTTCACGTCTGCACTACTGTTAAAAACATGCCCGTTCAGAGGGACTTTTGTCCGCGTTTGCATCTTAAGCACTCGTTCAGATCTGAGGCTTGGTTTTGCAGTTCACTGATTAATGATATTTCCCAGAGTTTATGACATCCTTTTTGTTCAAAATTTAAATCTGATAACACTTTTTGTTTATATTACCCCGAGGTGTGACTAGAATCGACTAGTATATGTTTTTACAGTTCTCCATGACAGTATTCAGGGTGAGGACCGATTAGCATACGCAGACTTCAGCTCCGGCTTCACATAAATTAGTCAAAGTATGGATTTCAGCACAAACAGTTTAGCCCACATTTATACAGGGCATGGAGGGCAATGTCAGCTATATTGACAGACCTTGAGCAAATAACACAAAATTCTGCCTCAGATCCAAAAAGTATACCTACGCATAGGTATTTACATGCGCGCGCACACACACACACACACACACACACACACACACACACACGTATTTGCGCACGGAGACACACGTGCCAATCTAAGCGCCCTTGGCGTGCAGTTGGCCCTAATGCAGTCGCTCTGTTTCCACTTGCGCATGCTTCCCGCCTGATACCACATCACGGATCTGTCGGCGACGCAGCTCAGCTCTTTAATTACACTCATTAGCGTTGAGAAGTGCTGCAGCCAAGGTTAAGGAACCTTATTACTGAGACCTTGTTCATTCTCCTCCACGACCGCGTGCTCACTGCTGTTTGCGCCGTCGCCACCGCTATCTGAAAACAACCAGCGTACGTCTCGGCAGTTACAATGTTTACAGCAAACACACAGCCAAATTGGATCTCCAAATCACTAGCCTCTCCCAATTTTCATTTTCTCCATTCCGTTTTCACTCGGATAAGGGTGAAGTAAGTGCAGCTCCAATAACAGATGGAAGCAAAGTGGGGTGTTAGGGCCGTGTCTGGCAACTGTTGCAATTGGGACACTTTGGACACGTATTGGAGTGCTGCTGACCTGGACGGAGGAAGTATCTATTTACCACTTAAAGTTCCCATCTAGGTCTATATAGTTGGGACTGAATGAGTTGCTCTGTCCTGGCTCTCAGGGGGCATGTTGTTTTGTCTGTTTCATTGCTATGGGCACATTGGCATCCGCTGTCAGGCCTATTCTCTTCCATTCACTCTTGCTTTGGGTCTTCCCTTCATTGGCTTTTTTCAGCTAGTGTTATTCTGGGCCCTGTTTTTCTTTTACTTCCTCTTTGAGCTGTCTGGATGCAATCACATATTCCTCTGGGTTTAACGCTTAATTAGACATGGAATTAGTTGACTGTTTTGAGGCCATAATGGAAACGAAAATTTCAATCCACTGGGCTGATCATCTCCGCTGTCCCTTTGGTTTAGTTTTTTTTTTTTAAAGCTGCCGAATGTTCTCAATCAACAGGGAATTAATTTTTAAATGTGGAATCTGTGCCGTAAGTCTTGTCTGTGAAATGTAAAACAAACAAATCCTTACTTCCACAGCAGCTTGATTATCATGAAGCATGAAATGGCTGAGTTGTTTGTTGCCTTAATGGAAGTTGTAAAAAGAAGCGATAGAAGCTGGGATGTAACCCCAGGTCTCACAGCCTTCTTGAGTGGAATACTATGGCCTTTCAATACAACCAATGTGTCCCCACAGACTGGACTTTACTTTTTACTGTCTTTAGTCACATTTGAAACTCTAAAGTTACACTTTCAGTTTTAAATTACTTCCAAACCAAAACCATTCACCTCAGAGTTCAACCAATCAGAGGACTAAGCACAAACGCCATTTAACAGTGAAGATTTTAGAAAAAGACTTTTATCTGAGGAACACTAAAGAAGAAGCAGTGTGATTGTAAAATCTTCTTAGTGACTTTAAAGATTACCAAAAACAAAATATTCTACATTGATATTCAATGATGCACCCAATGATGTTACTTTGAGTTAAAAAAAGAAAGATTTTCATTATTAGTGCATAAAGAAGACGCACACCTGCAAAACATAACAGTAACAGAATGGAATCATGGGTCCCTGATCAGTACTACACAGAAATGTACAATTATGCATAAAATATGTTCATTAGTCATTGTATCCTGAATAGGTAAATACGTAGAATGTTTTAAAAATCACATTTGCAATGTTTTTAGTATATAAATTGGCTCTTATTCTATAATTGTTTTAAGAATTTTTTGGTTTCAAGTGTCTTCCAACTGCTTGAAAATTTGTATCTTAATCCTCATTTTCTTAAATATGGTTTCATTCAGAAAAAAGAAATGTATACTTAGCTTTCATTTGACACCCAATTTGATGTGCTCCTCCTACGAACTTCACATTTTTGTGGTTGTGGGTCTTTTACATAAGAATGGAGATTTTCAAAAGTAGGTTAAGCCCCTGAAAAAGTGATGTGGTGCGAAACGCATCATGTCAGTTTAGCTTTGGCCCCATTTGCCTTAGTGTAATCAAAGTGCCCTCATGATTCAGTACAATGGTGAATTGTACAAAGTGCTGTGGGTAAAAGCATAATCGGCCCAGCCCTAGTGTTTTGGAGGCCCTAGGTGAGGTTAGCTTTTGGGCCATTTTTTCGTGGCCGCTTCATTGAAGCATAGAACAATTTCACATTTAAATGTCTGCAATTCTTCTCAGTTTCTCATGTTATTTATATGCCTTCTGAATCTCACTTTCCAACTCTACCTCTGCCTCAAATAAACCAGTCTATGATTACAGAGTTGGACAGCCAGTTCAATCCTAAAACTGCTAACGGGACATGAGCTGTATTTATTGGCCATAATAACACAACCCCCTGTGGAAAACGGACAAATAAAAATCCTATTTCCTCTTTTCATCTGTGGTATTAAGAACAGTGGTCAGGGATGGTGTTGTCTGAGTGGAGAAAAGAGGCCAGCATGGTTGAGCATGGTCTCCTAGAGCTCCATCACCAAGACAGGCTGGTCCATGCCATGTATGTCCATCTTGTCTGACTCTCGCACTGCCACAGGTCGACAACCATCCTCGATCAACACTGACACAAACACCATATACACACACACGCACACACAATTACACACACTCTTTCCATTCGGCCTAAGGGAATTGGGAGCCAAGCCATGGATCCATGAATTCCTCATAACACAATCTGTCGGTTGATCAATAATTCAATTCTGTCTGTGAGCAAGCATGTCTGGATCCAATCTCACCTGCACCTCCCTCCTGCCTCCCCTTAACAAGGTGGGCGTTCTGTCCTTGAGCCCAGCTGGGCTTAGGTCCACGTGCATTCCTACAGGTCTGTGTGTGTGCTTGAGTGTGCGCCCACAGCTGTGTGAGTATAGATGTGTGAGTATAGATGTCCATCCACATCTGTTTGTGTGTGTGTGTGTGTGCGCACGCGCCTCGTCTTCCTCCAGGCGTTCGGTGGATATCAAAGGCGTGGATCTCATTAAAGGTGTGGAGCCTGTGGAGGGTCACCGGCTAAATCCTCTGATTAGCAGGAGCCGGAGAGGCGGCGGGGAGCTGGAGAGCAGTGAGTGGTGCAGAGGGCACACCACACGCTGCTCCCATCCCTGATTCCAAGCCAGGCCTCAGGGCAGCACTCGCCCACACCTTCGCACCACGGTCAGGGTCAGCGTCGACAGACAAGGACAGGCTCCCTCTCTCCTCCCACTGTTCCTCTCTCTTCCACACACAAGGCCTAATCAGCTTCTCTTGCCGGACCTTTTTTTTTCTTTCGTATCCTGTCTGTAGTCTTATCAGAAGGCGCTCAGTTTTACTCAATCTGCGAGCCTCCCTCCTACGTTAACCACACGCTTCCCGCTCTGCCAGAAGTCTGCTTTTCTAACTCTCTCTTCTAGGATGTTATCAGAGTCCCTCCAGCCAAGGACGAACGGGTGACATGACCGGGCACTTCACAAGGCTGATTGTGGCCAACTTTAGTTAGGACACAGTCTTCCTCGTCTTTTCTCTCAGTCGTTTACTCTCTATGTCTTCTGTGTCTGGCTCTAAAAAGAACCCGGCATCCAGATAATACAATGACAGTAAACTTTCCTCGTTTTTTAGTCTGCTACTGATAACTGCACTTTATCTAAAAGTAAGCAGACTCCCCTGATTTCACCATATGTCTCTCTAATTTTATCTCTATCTTGGGGTCTTTTCTCACTCCTCCTTTTCTCTCACTCTGTCGACAGGTCGACTGTCTTTCTGTCAGTTTGTTACTCTCATGTGCGTGAGGACACTGTATTGTACAGTGTGTATAATCAGTGCAGTGCTAGCTGGACCCAGTGATTGCAGCAGGGCTGCCTGGCTTCTCCGTGTGTATCTGCTGACTGTCACTTCCATTAAGCGCGCTGTCTTCTCTGGCTCGTCTCTCCTTGCCATGGCCAGGCTCAGTTCTCCTCTCACAGATGAAGTCTATTGTCCCTGGCCAGCTACAGTCCTTTGAGGTGCCCTCGTCACACAGAAAAACCCTCGACTACAAAGGGGAATTTTGCTGTTTTTTCGGACGTTAGTCCATTTTTATACGGCTCATTTTTGCCGATCGTAGAATTTGTTGTGAACGTGTGGATGTCGTTGTGGTTTTATCTCTCGGTCGATTCACTTTTGTGTCTCAAAACGAAGGAAATCAGAGGTGAAATCAGAGATTAAATCATAAAAGCCCCCCTCCCCCGATCCCCTCATTTTGGGTGTTACGCAATCAATTAACAAACACTTGACCTTTACCAGGACCACAGGAAGCTAATGAATGTATTCAGATTTGAGAATCATCTTGTATGCAGAACACTGTCTTGCTGTTTTTCTGTTTGTCCATAAAATGTGCCCATGTTCCCTGGGCAGAGTATATCAGTGCCTAAAATACCCGCTCAGAGGACTAGTAGTGAATGCCTATAAAGGGAACAAAAGCATTCTAAAGGGCACTGCAGTGCCTCCAGTTGTCGAGGTTTGTTTAGCGGAATAATCGCTGCGTTAATTAATAAAGTCTGTTCGGAATATAAATTAGAATCCTTCCATCCGCAGTCACGTCACACAAAAACAATTATGAATGATTGTGGGTTGTTATTGTCAACTGGCTGGTAATAATTTGTTACTTTTGGCCTATAAATCATTTCATTTTTTGCATTAGCTCATTAGCTCTTCATATCAGTCTCTCACAGTCAATCCCTCTTGTTCAGCCTCATCCTAAATCTAGACTTGCTCAGACTGGTTCTGGAATGACAAACATCTTTATGGTGCTCATTCACACCAGAGAATGGCCTTGCATCAAACGCACACACATACACACCACCCACTTCATTAGGTACACCTTGCTAGTATCGGGTTGGATCCCCTTTTGCCTTAAGAACTGCCTTAATTCTTCATGGCATATTTGCAACAAAGTGCCGGGACCATTTCTCAGAGAGTTTTGTCCATATTGACATGATTGCATCACCCGGTTGCTGCAGATTTGTGTGCTGCATCCATGATGCGAATCTCCCGTTCCACCACATCCCAAAGGTGCTTCATTGGATTGAATTCTGGTGACTATAGAGACCATTGGAGTACAGACCATTGGACTATGGAGTTATCATGTTCAAGAATCCAATTTGAGATAATGTGAGCTTTGTGACGTGGCATGTTATCCTTCAGGAAGTAGTCATTAGAACAGGGGTGGGCAAAGTTATTTGCTTGAGGGCCACATTGAGTTTTTCTAACCTTGTGAAGGAGCGCATACTATAGCTATGCGTGAAATCATAGGAAATTTTATTTCGTTAAATTACCTCCCTAAACTATTATCTTTGTAGCCTGCAGAAAATAAATGTTTTCTAACACCATTTCTTTGTATGACTTCTCAGAATTGAATCACTACTGTTTGTTTCAAAATCATTTAGCCTACTCGCCGACACCTGTGAACCAAGATAACAGTGCATATGGAAATTCATTCATATATAATGAACCCTTCAAGGTCTAAGGGGGTTGAAGTCCACCTGCCACTATGTTGATATTTTGGCCTCTGAAAGTGTCATACTTTGTCTGACTATAAGGGTCATACTATAAGTGCCTTAAAGTTTTGGATTCAGAAGTATTTTCTCTGTATAGGTTTTTAAAAACCCAGCCAGCCCCTCCACCCAAAAAAAGTCTGTTTTAGTGCAGGGTGACCTACCTCCTTGCAGAAATGTTGTTTTGTCATTTTCACTTCCTGCTTCATGTGTGTAATATTTATAGTCTGCAAAAAAATAAAGTCTGCAAAAAGTACCCACATTTGAGACGCGATATCTCTCACTGCAATTAACCCACATGGACATTCCACCCCATTATTTCCAGCAGAACTGGAAAAGATGCATCCAATGAAGCAAAATGCTGATTTTTGCATCATCAGAGGCTATTTTTCCAGACACACAATAGAGATATTTCTCGTCTCAGGGGGATATGAGGGAGGGAAGCACTGTCATTTGAAAATACTGCCGGTTTTCTACTGATACAAAGCTTAATGATAATTGGTGAAGTATCCCATAAATTCTTCCCCATTCTGATGCTTAGTTTGAACTTCAGTAGGTTGTCTAGATCTTGATCATGTCTACATGCCTAAATGCATTGACATGCTGCCACGCGATTGTCCGATTTAGATATTTGTGTTAACAAGCGGTTGAACAGGTGTACCTAATGAAGTGGTCGGAAGTATATCTAATATGGATACCGGAGTTTAGGCTGGGGAAATTATAATACAGTTCTTGAGGCCTTCTCTCTGTCTTACTCTCAGCAGAGTTCTGAGGCTTTAGATCTGTTTCAAAGCCTCATGTGTGACAGAGAGAAAGATGGCTTTTACCTGGAGCTTGCAATCACACACACACTATAAGACTTTGTGAGCTCATAGTGCCACAAGCTGAATCACTGCTAGTTTGAAAAATGGATTAGCTTGTGTTGGCTTTTTTCTCGGTCTCCTCTATCAGTCTGATTTTTAAACTGTTAGAGAACATTCCCGGTCATGAAGTTTTCAAAGTATATCTTTCGATAAGTGACTCATGCTCACAAACATTCTGGAAGTGGCGACTGGTGAGACACAAGTTATTTTTGCCCTCTCTTCATTGGAAGTCCACTGTGGGATAGTACTGGTTACAGAGGAACGAATACCATATCTGGGCTTGCTCACGGAGCATAGCATGGCTTCATGGCTATTGAACATGGTCACAGATGCTTATTGTTATTGGCTTAGGCCAACTCTTGTGCTGCCTACATGGGATGGCCAGTCCAGGCCAGAACCCTCTGTTCTGCTACAAAACCGGTTGAAAGCTGTTTAGAGCTACAGCACCAGGGTGGGAACCACTGCTCTGTACAGAAACATTGACTAGCAGTTAGAAGAAACAAGACTGTTGTAACACAGCCTTAATGCCCTTTGCAAACATACACACATTTTACACCGATTATTACCGAGGCCAATGTGATTATTATATTTAGCCTGCTGCGGTCAGCATTTACTTAGATTTAGAATGTCTAAGAGAGCGAGATCATTCTGGAACCGAAACAGATGTGTGGTGAAGAGGGCAAAACCGCTCCACAAATGTAAATAATCTTATTTAGCCAATGACTCATTCTCAAAATCATTTCCAGAATTCGGAAAGTGAGGAAGAAATCTGCGCCTCCACTTGTCATGTGACTAGATCCAGAAGTGTTGAGGGATTACAGCAGTCATCTGTTTACCATGCGGTGTGTGTTGGTGTGTTTGGGTGTAGTGCACTGTGGTAAAAACATACTAACAAATTTTCTTGCAGTACGTTTTTGTCATTGAATATTAACCAAACAACGTACTATCATGCTTTTGACATGAAGTGTTTGTTGTCTGGTTTTGTCAATCGTATCTGCAGTAAACATTCCTCACAGCCTTCCGACCCTGTGTCTTAATCGGTCAACTATGGAATGTGAGTCAGTGATTTTCCTGACTCCTGCCACATCGACCGTGGATCAAAAAATGATTTGTATGCGCGCTTGCTCTTGGCCCTCCAGTTTGTTAGGCATGGCTACATCCAGTCTGCGTTTGTTATCGGAGAAGTTGAATGAAACAGCTGCCTGGCTTTCTTATAGCTCTGCTGTAGCCTCTCGTGGCACGGCTCACGTTGATTCCTCCCTGGTCTTTGAGAATATAATGTTCTTCCTACCATGTCAGACAGACAGGCTGTGTCCAAAATCCTACATTCTTCTTTAGTTAGTGTGCTACTATTTGACAAGGGACCGTCGTTATAATAGCGTTCTAACTAGGGGATGCAGTGCTCTTTAGAATGCAGACGGTCTCTTCACTGCAACGGCCTTTGGGCCTGATCCAGTGTTATCCTGTCTGAACCTAGTTGCCTGAGACATGGGCCCCAGAAGAACAGGCAGTCTTACCTGGATCAGGCCATAGCTGCTTAACCAGCCTCTCCGCAATGGCGTTTTTGGTATTACACCACAGGCTTTTTTCCCAGGGACTTGGCCAGAAACCCTCAGCTCAACTCGGCTCGCTCAGCTGGCACCTGCCTTAATACAGTACAAGAGCTGGAGAGGGGAGAGCCGTTTAGCCACATGGGATATTTAACTTCAGAGCCTTGTACAAATGTTTTTTCCTCCTGTTCTGTTCCAGCTTAGCTCGACCTCTCCTCGTCCTTGACTCTGGACTGTTTTTTAGATCAAGTCAACACACTACAGCCTGGACAGAAACGCCTGACCCCAGTGTTCGACAGCCGCCGGCTGCTCTAGGCATATCCTTATCTCAGAGGTGACCCGTTTCCTCCGTCATGCCCACAGATCTCTACAATTGGTCAGTCCCCCTCCCACGACCTGCCGCGTTGCTCTAATATCACTTGTAATACGGGCTAAGCTGTTTGTTCCAAGGGCATTAACCTAACGGGGAATGGATGGATGGGCGCTTAGAACAGCCTGCTCCAGATGGTTGATTAGTCAGTCCACTGAGTGTGCTGCAATCACGACAGGTGTGTGTGTTTGTGTGTGCGTCTGTGTGTGCGTCTGTGTGTGTGTAAATGTCCGTCTGTGTGCAGTTACCACAGCCAGAGTGTGTGCATGCCAGTGTATCTGAGTACTAATATCACATCTGGTGTAGTGTATGTGTGTGCAGATCTGTGGGTTTTCAGTGGTACGACTGGTGTTCATGAAGCTAAACAATAGAAGTTCGAGTGAGCATTGGGGCAAACCATATTAGCACATTTTCATCTCAGTCTAATAGGCACAGCTGATTTGACTATGCTGAACCTGAGCTATCATCATCAGCGCGTCTGTCACTGAAGGTCTTCTGCTGCGGACTAAATAAACAAAACAATCCACGTAGGAGCTGGGGATTAAAACGCACCTTTCCAGATGATTCGTTCATGGCGAGAGCAGAGTCAAGTGAGGACGAGGAGCAAGACGAGGAACTTTTCTTTTGTGCGATTGCAGGGTTTGTCGTGCAGTTTCAGGAGGGTGGCAGAACAAAAGGAAGGAACCCGGGTGTCAGGGGAGATGAATGGTTCGCCGTTAGCAGCAGCGCTCATTATCATCATCACCTGAAGGCGATCAGAAGCTGCTCTGTTAAACGCTGCCTATTGTGATCATACCGATGAAACGTGGAAGTATTGTTCACTACCTCTGGCAAAGGATTTGAACCGCAATTGTGCCAAGATGTTGGTTGTGTTTAACTGTAATAGTTAAACCACTCATGCATCTTCTTGGCTGGTAGTACTGATTTAGTTCTGTGTGTGTGCATATCAAGTCACTATATTTTCATTGCATTTCCCATCGTTTTAGTATACACTGTTGTGTGTGTAAGTGTGCATGCATGTGTGGAATTGCACTGCCCAGACACATCTGGCGTTGGTTGGTACTTTAATTAGTTTTGCCTGGCGCGGGGACTCGAGTGGACTCTGGTGTTTAATAATAGCAGCCAGACAACAGGCATTCATCAGGCTCTAAATACAGCAGAGGAGAAGACACTAGTTCAGCCAGACACCCTAACACCATTACAGGCTGAGGCTTTTGTTCCCAAACATGGGCCATAGAAACTGTTCTCCATACGGAGACGTGCTCGAACATGAACCCTTCCTTCACACTGCCTCTCATTCTCTTCTTTTCTTTCATGTCTGCAGGGTAGAAAACTGTGATACAGCCAACCCACATTCCCACACACTGTGATTGCAGTCAAGACATGTTCCACGTAGTGCCCTATGCTCTGTGTGGTGCACTTGGTTTTACCAGAACACTATGGTAATCGGCACCATATAGGGGACATAGACAAAATATTCCTACATGGCGTCCCTGTTCTGTTAATCACATATTTCCATCTCAGCTAAAAACATCCCAGGAACTTCCTCATCACAGACTCACTTCTCTGTTGTCTTCTCAATCAGAATCATGACCAGACTTTCGGAGTGAGGCTTCGAAATCTCCCCTGATCAGACCTGTTTATAATCGGCCCGCAGATTTTGGCTGATGATCCGATACGAGCAGACAGACAGCTCCTTCCCCTATCCCTACTCTGTACCCCTCCAACCCTTCAGGTCTGTTGGCGTTACCTGACCGGGCCTATTTGTCAACCTCCTGTCGGCCCAGCCACCTGATGCCGCCTGTCGCCACTGCTGCAGCCAGGCCAGAGTGTCTGGGAGGGAATAGGGTGTCTGGGAGGGAATAGGGTGTCTGGGAGGGAATAGGGTGTCCGGGAGGGAATAGGGTGTCACCAACTCCCCATCCACCTTCCCCTCCACATTTCCCCCATGGCAGGCTCCCCCCAGTGAACCCACTCCAATGTTCTTCCCATCTCCAGCTACTGTTTGCATGTTGGGATCCTGCAGGACGCGTAGCCTCTGGTAATGCTTAGGCTGCTTTCGTGTTTTAACCATCCAGTACTGTATAAGCTTTGTACTGCGCTTAGCACATTGCTAACATCCTATTTCTTACTAGCCTTATTGTTCATAGTCCTCATCCAATTCCGTATTGGATTGCTATTTTTGGGGATTGGCTGTCTGTTTCTCTCGGCTCACTGGAGGAGATTGCAGAGATTCGGGGTAGGCTTGACCAGATTTGATCCACAGCTGCTGACAGAACAGCTCTCCGCCATCATCCCATTTTTTGTCATTGTTCCTCTTTCTGCCCCCCCCCCCTCCGTTTTTTTGTTTGCCCTGCAATTCCGGTTGGTATCTGGCCGGTGATTGATAAGCCCAAATCCCTGACAATCCTTGGCGTGGCAAGCGAGAACGACGGCAGTGACGGCACGGTGTGTCTTGGCGTGCACTCGCCTGTGCGCGTCGACCAGTTTGGGAGAGGGGACGGGATCCAGCTTGCGTCATTGTTTATCTACCTTGCGACTTCCAGATGGCGCTCAGCAGAAAGAATCTACTTCCTGACATGCTCTCTTTCTCCCCCCCCCCCTTTCCCTCATCTCTCTCCCGCTGCTCTTCGGAGTGTGTTCGTTTTCAGGGCCAGAACACACGCGAGGGACAGATTGGGATTTGGGGGAGTCCGGAGGGTGTGTGTGTGTGTGTGTGTGTGTGTGAGAGTGTGTTGTTTTTTGCATGTACCTGCCACACGTTGTATGAGTGTATAAGTGCTTGCCTTTGTGTGGGCCTTTCCATCTCCCTACGCACATCAGTGGACGTAGCCTGTGAGCGGGCAAGCACTCATCACTGCCACATTCTTTTCGAGGTCATTGGATCATAAAATCGCGTCTTGCGCTCCAACCGAGTTGCCTGGCTCGTCTTCTGGCTGGGATTGATGGACGGTCATTTCCAGAGCGGGAGATAATCACACAGTGTCAGCCTCCACCGATCCAAACTCTTATCTGGCTGTCCCTCTGCCAGCACATCCCTCGTGTTCTTCTGTCGTCCCTCTGTTCTCCCTCGCTCTCCCACTCACTCACTCACTGGTCTCTCCCTCTCTCCAGCCTCCAGGGAAGATGTGTTTGTGTTGAAAAACAGACACTACAATGTGCGGCTCCCCTTAACAACACATTGCTACCGTTGGCTGTTTGCTAAAGTGCACTGTTGTTGGCCTCAGGGGAGCCAGCATTCCCTTCATATGATTTTAAAGCAAATACTAGGATGAAAGTTCGGTGCATCTCCATACACAGATTTCTCTGCGTGCCTTTTAGTGGGACAAAGTTTGTTACGAACACAGCTTATACGCCCGCCCGGTTAAATGAGCTCTGTTGTTTGTGGGCTTGGCTGGTGGACAGTCTGAGGATGTTATTGTTCCTCATCGAAGCCTGGTCTAATTGTGTCCTAATGGGGGCTGTTTGCCAGTTACTGTACGAGATGGCTGGTAAAGGCCGTCAGTCTCTAGGCCCCCACATACCAAATGTCTGGATAATGGAACCCGGCTACCCACGGATGTCAATGCGGCTACCCACTAGCGTGCAAATGGAGGTAGTTAGAACACCGGGAGTGTCCTTCTGGTGTGTTGTCTAATAACAAGCCTCTTCAGAGGACAGACAGACGGTAGTGACACACACACACCCTTCAACAGACAGACTGACATTCTGGAGAGCCATTTCAGTGAGGAGAGGACTAGTGTAGTGGTGGGCCAATTATTTCAGCTTTTATCCAATATAGATCCTCTCCCCACTGGTTGAGCAGATAGATGGTTTGAATTATCTCTCCTATTCTAGCTTTCAAGACAAGTATAGAATATAAGTGGTTTCAGTCACAGGGAGTTTGAAAAGACTGGGCCCTTCTTTCGTAATGTTTTAGAAGAAGGTTTCCTATGATGTTTTCCAGACATCACGGATTGTGTGTGCCATGAGAGACAGGCGGTGTGGGATTGGGGGCGGCGGGTTAGCACAAGACAGATCCCATGTGTCCTGGATGGGAGGCTCTAACCTGCCCAGTGTAATTAATCACCAGAGTATAAGAGGGCAGCCTCTCCTCTCAGGGAGAAAGTTGAACTAGTCACTCTTGACTGCCCAGCCAAACCTACGCAGGCACTTCAAAACACCCACCCACACCGCCCAACTCACTCCCTTCAGCTGAGATGGAGAGAAAAGGACCAACAGCTAGCCATGTGTGGAAACCCGGGTGTAACTCTGGGGGGAAAAAAGGTAGAATAAACTGATAAACAGACAAAGCATGAAGTGAGAGAACTGCTGTCTCACACATTTGTTCATGCTCACACACACACACATCTGTCTGTCGTTTGTTCCTTCCGTCTTGCCGTCTGGCTTTGCACTTAGAACACTACATCCTCTACAGCCAGCCATCCAGCTCGTAGGCATCTCTGCTCTCCACTCAGAGTGGAAGCCCCCTGTGGTTTTCATGTAGAGCCACGTCTGACCGCTTGCTATAGGACCATCTACCACCTTGCCTGGTAGGGCCCTCAGTAGCACACACACCAGTTCCTCTTTCCTAGACTGTCAGATAATTGGGCATGGAGCCTGAGAGGGTGAATACAAGATGGCGCCGCACATCAGGGTTCTGTTTGGGGGCTTTGTGGAATGCAGTTGCCTGTAGGAAAGCAAGCTGATGCAATTTCCTACCAATACATGTCAATCAAAGGGTTGTCACAGTTACTATATTTATAACAAGCTTCTTGTGAGAGGCTTGACATGCTCTTGGTCTGCTCTCCTCAGCTGGGGGTCAGCTAAAAATCCGCCTTCACTCCTCAGCTGACAGCCATCTTTCTCTCAGTCTAGTCTTGAACATGCAAGCTTTACCATGCACCGTTTCCCCAGTGTCTGAAACCATCGCACATTCTTCTCAATCCTGTCCCCTCCCCCCAACTGCCCAACACCTTCAAACACCGCCTTCACCTCCAGCTCTTCTCCCTTTGCTAGCCGTCACTGCCGTTGAACGATTTCCTCTCACCAGGAGGCTCCTCACTCTGCTTCTCTGTGTCAAACGAGGCTCCTATTTAAGCTCATTAAATGTTTCCAAGAGAATAGGAAATCAATGGTGCATACCGGTGTGAGAACTTTTCTCTTAATTTAATTTCCCCCCTTTATCTGTTTGCACATCTCTCTCGTCTCTCTCTCTCTCTCTCTCTCTCGCTGTAGTTTGTCTCCCTCTGTTTCTCACTAATTTATTTCTGTTCTCCTGCTCTGTTTGGCTCTACAATGTGACTCAGTGGTGGGGGAGCTAGAATAGAAGGAGAGGTGGGGATGCCTGCATTCAGAAGCTGTCTCCATCTCCCTTGTGACAAGCACCGTAGAGCGAAGCTGGCCCGTGTCTTCCAAGGGTTTCCACTTTAAAGCTGTACTGACCTTGTCTGGGGTGTTCTGGCTTTTGTTTTTGCGGTCGGCGTTGTTGTGGGAATGACTTCCATTGAAGCTGAATTTTGGAAAAGAATTTCGCTGATGCCTTTTCATTTGCTGGTTATTTTATCCTCAGCTCTTTTTATAAACCTTAACATTGTGGCCTTCACACTGTGGTCTCTGATCATTGGTGCAGCTTGCAACGCAGCCCATAACGCATTTGTGATCATCATTCTACAAGTGCCTTGATGGCCTGAATGAGTGGGGCAGTCCTTGATGCAATAACACCAAGGATACAGAGGACAGGAGGGGGTGCTAGAAAAGCAGTGGGCCAAATCTGGTTCTTGTTTCCTGAGTCACCAAGGCTAAAAGAATGATGGCTAATGACTTTGAACAAGGGTTGAGAGCTGTTCTTTATATATTATACTGCAAGGGCTTGGAAATATGATGACAGTTTAATTATGTTTTTTAATTATTACTTCACCTTTTATTTAACCAGGCAAATTGATTAAGAACCAGTTGCATAATTCGGGAGCAATTAAGGTTAACTGTCCTGGTCACAAAAATAGTGACAAAGCTTTCACCTTGGCGGTTGGGGGATTGAACCGGGGGCCTCTAGTTCACATTGCCTCACGCTGGCCAGGGATCGTATTCTACTCGTGGCATTCCAACAACATGCAACATTTGGGGGTGCAGTTTGGTACAGTGCTGCCTGAGGTGGATGGGTAGGGAGTCAGACGTTTGTACCTTGCCACATCGTTCTCCAGCGAATCCTTGTGCGTAGGTCGGGAGCCTGTCAATGCACTCATTATTGTACAGTTGGTGAAGATGTAAACTTCCATTTATTTGTCCTGACGGGTTAATTGCATAGATTTATTTTTTATGTTTTTTTATGATGTTTTTATTGAGGACAAGGGCAATACAGGGACAATATAGCCACAATTAATTTGTCCATAACATGCATTGTTTGCTAGATAGAAATTGTGAAATGTCAATTATACTGTGCATTATATTGTCAATATATTTTTTATTTAGTGGAGGTCTTCAACCTCTGGATTTAATATGCTAGCTCCTGACATTTACTATTCCTAAAACACAGCTTTGGTATTTTTTATTGTTTTCAACAGTTACAAAGTACAGTTTTACTGCTTCCGTCTTGAACAAGAAGTGTGATAAAATCAGACTGCTTTGTAACACATGCTTGGAGGAAACATGCGATTGATGTTCAACCATCCAGCAGCTGCGAGGTGTTTTTGACGAGACAAAGGGAATCGGACATAAGGAATTGGGAGTGGACAAAAATAGGAATAAATGTAATTGTTTACTTATTTTAACAATAAAAGAAATTGAAACAAGTAGTTGTTGTTAATCTTTCTAGCTAATGTTGTAATGCTGTTAAAGTGACATCTGTTTTCCGATTATTTATTTGTCTTCAAGGCTAAGTGAGGATGCACTGAGATGAAGGATCCATTGGATGTCAGGCCTAAACCATAGTGGAGCTATTTGCAACACTTTAAATAGCTTTGTTCTGATGGTGTTCTCCATTTCTTTGTAAGTCAGAGGTTATGTTTCAGCATTTCTTCCATTGTGGCTGTGCGCCTTTATCATTGTCTACAGTATATTACACACTCAAACAGGGCCACGCCTCCCGTAATTGCTCTTTTGGGACCTCTCTTTTCTCTCTCCATCTCTCTCTCTCGTTCTGTCAAGGGCGTAGGAACCAACGTTACAGACAGGCAATGTGGTCCCCTCCAACAATAAGAACAATTTGTAAAAATATATATGGTGTAACCCCCCCAAATATCAAACTTGTTCCTATGCCCTTGAGTTCTGTCTCTCTTTCTGTCTGCAAGGTTGGTCGTTTGAACTAGTAGCCATTTGGTTTTCAGTTCTCTTTCTATTTATATGTGGTATCTCTTTAACCGGAGGGGCGTGGTAATCTTACTTAATTGCGTGTCAAGAGCAGCTCAACTGACAATAAAGAAGATTCAGAGTAATTGCATTCACCGAAAAGGGCCTCTGGACGTGGTGGGCATGTTTGGTAGTAGTGCCGGCTACAAGACGCGTATCCATATTACAAACTGTTGGGATACCTTCGGCTTCTAATCAGTACCTGTGGGTGTTCTGCTCGGTTAATAAGGAGGAGGATTTAGATGTATTTAACCAAGTTTTTTTCGTCTGTGTGTTTTGTTTTGCTGTATTGTGGTATACCAGGCCCAATCAAGAGTTTTATCATATTTAAATTCTCTCTTTCAACCTGTGTATCTTTCTCTATTTATTTTACTTTTTCATTACTGTCTCTCTCCATACAGGATATCTCAACCTGTGTGACTACACCTTGAGCAGTCTTCCTACCCCACCCCCCTCTCCCCCACACCTCTATCTTTCCCTCCCTGTTGGGCTCATTATTGCTTCTCCTTCAGTTCGTCTGACCCCTCCTACTTCTAATGCCACTGCTACAATAAACCCCCCTGATTCAAAGACAGTTTAGGGCATAATGGTTCCCATAGTAAAACGTGTTCTCCCACTTTCCCTCTCCTCTAATCCTAACCCTGAATATACCAACCTTACCCTAATCTCCCATACCTTTATGCCTAAACTAAACCATAATGATTTAACCAAACTTATAATTCCTTAAACTAAAACTAACTTAAATTCTAACTCTAATTATACATTTTATCCTCAACCACAGGCGTGAAACCGGTTACATGGGGGGCCTGGTGTTTGCTGGTTTTTAATTTTAATCTGACAATTTTAATCTGATCAATTACAACCGAGACAAATGGAAGAGGGGAGATCCTAACCAATTAGTGACCAGATGAATCAACTAATTACAAGGCAAGAGAACCTGCTGACACTTCTGTCCACCTTCTGTGGAATCAGTTTCACACCTGTGCAACTTAAACCAGAAATAGCCTTTCTCCTTGTGGGGACCAGCTAATAAAAATCTTTTAAGGGATAGTCCTGATCTCCAGGTATATAGTAAAGGATCATACACACACACACACACACACACGCACACACACATGCACACACACACGCGCGCGCGCGCGCGCGCAGATTAAGCTTTCTGACCTTTTCTTCTAGCATCTCACTCTCATGTTTAAGGGGGTTCAAACTGCTGCATTCAGTTCTTGTCAGTGGATGTGAATCGGTCTGTGTTGGCCAGTTCATAACAGTTACTTCTCTAAACCTATCAGTGCTTAATGTGTGTTTGGGGTTTTTGTCTTGCTGGAAGACCCACAACTTTTAACAAATCACTGGATTTACACTGGGTTAAACATTGCACTACAAAACACCTTGATAAACTACTGATGTTATGTCTTGCTCATGTTCAAGGTCCCCAGTACCAGACCACTGGGATAAAAGTGTGCTTGCTTTGGTGGTTTTTGTACTAAGGCCTTCATGAATTTTCATTGAACTTCCATGAAAAATGTCTCTTGCTGTTGACAAAAACGTTTTTGTAATTTCATTGATTAGTACATTTTACAGACCTACAAATTCCGCTCCCTTCTTAAATGAGCTGTGCCCCCCCAGAGCCCTCAAAACCACCTCTGTACCTTAAAGCCAGTTTACCTGCTTCTTTCATTGTTCCCCTCTAATCAGGACTAATGGAGAAGGATTCAGGGGGTGACATTAAACTAATGATGAGGAACAAAGAAGAAGCAGGCTCCCTAATATTACAATGTTTCTGGCTGATCCAGATTCTACCACAGGTAGATAGGTATGCAAGTGTGGACTCACATTTTAAAGGCGTGGACGCTGAACACCTTGTTGTTCACAGTGGCATTGTTGCATTTTATCCAGCATGGTAGTCCAGCTAGCAATGTATGTCAGTGTATATATTTTCTGGACGGATGTTGGAGCGAGGCTTCTGTGGCTCCTCAGCACTAGCGTCCTCCCAGCCTTCCATTAAACCGAGCTTCAGCCCTAGAACCTCTAGCTTCAGCCTTAGAACCTCTAGCTTCAGCCCTAGAACCTCTAGCTTCAGCCCTAGAACCTAGCTTCAGCCCTAGAACCTAGATTCAGCCCTAGATCCAAGCTTCAGCCCTCGACCCTTCAGCCCTAAACCCTAGCTTCAGCCCTCAAATGTAGCTCCAGCCCTAGAAACTGGTTCCAGCACTAGGACCTACCTTCATTCGTCGTCCTGCAGCCCAGCGTTGGCCTGTCCTTGCTCTGTGCTGAGGGGAGTAATGGATGCAGTGGGCTGCAGCTGCTCAGCAGAGTCGTATCACAGGAGTTATCTAAGCGCCTGAGAGTGGCCTGTGATGAATGGCTCCCAGCTTTGTGTCTCACCGATCAATAAGCCACTAGCACCAAGATGAGCTAGACGGCGGCTCTCCCGCTCCCTGCTCCGGCTGCCTCCCCCCTCGCCTTCCCCTCTCATAATCTTCACTATGTTGGTGAACTTTCCCTCCATTTAGGGCTGAAATGGCCCATTGATCTATACCCTTGGCTTGTTTTAAATAAAAGCGCTATCTCTTCTCCAACCAAGCAGACCCAGGCTGTGACAGCAGTGATTGCTACGGTTGCAGGCAGCGAACAAACACTACTTTAGACAGATCGAAGTCCGTAATGTGAGAGGACAGGGAAGAAACCCCCTCCCCAACAAGGAGAATGAGAGCGCTGCCGAGGTTACAGTTACAATTCTGATGTTAGGCGGTCATCTCATGTAGACGCACAGCCCGCATACATTACAAACACAACCACGCATCACCACGCAGATGTGCTGTCAAGGTTCATCGACTCGCAACCTGTCTACAAGCACTCCGGATGATCCTGCCGCTTTGAAATTCAGCAACTGCTTGTCCACCCCCGTTTTATGTTTTGTTTCGCATACAATTAAGCATCCTAACTCTCCCCACACTGGCTCAGCAACATGGCGCATTGTCAGCTTTACCGGTGTTGAGCCGCACAGACTGATGTTGTTGTGTTCCTGCTTTTGATTCACACTACGCCACGCGTCGGCCCCACGGAGCAGGAGGGAAGGATTTAGGATAAAAACAGATAGAAATACCGGAGTGGAAATCTCTCTTCCCCTGGAGGGATGTGAACCAGTCAGACCCGGTAAGCTCTAAAACCCCCCCACCCCTGCGCCTCTCGAAGCAAGAGCTGCCTCTATTTGTCGGCTGTCTGTTAATTGTGCGCCTGGTGGCCACCACACCTGTTGCTGTCACTAAGGCATGCTGGCAGTTTGAGAACGGAGAGAGACACCAGCCCCCCTGGTCACCTCTGTTGGGCGTCTAACCCCACTGGAGGGTGATCGAGTGGGTGGGTGTGGGTGTGTGTGTTTGTGTGTGTGTTGACTTGACAGCGATCTCTCCCTTCAGTGCGCTTGGCTTTGAGTCCGGGTGCTTAATGAAGCTGGGGGTCATCTCCAATCTGCAGCTAATTGGCCACATTTGCGCGGCGGCTCGGGATGCCTGTGATTGAAGTGTCCAGCAAGGGCCCACTTTGCCGCTGTACCCCTTTGCTCCGTTGCACTCTAGCAGAGAACAGCTGAAACACTGCAACTCCTCTGCCTGTCTCCCTCGCTCACCGAAAGCCTCCTACCGTATCGCTCCTCTATAATGCCCTCACTATCGTTCTCTCTCATTGACTTTCCTACTTTCACTCCAAACTAGTTAGCTTCCGTACAGTGTGTCTTAGCGCTTTCACTCTGCATCCACAAATAAGCGTTTCTCTCACACTTTCCTTTTTTTGTCCTAACACTTTCCTAGCATTCTCTCTCACCCTTATTTCCTTCAGCCGCTCTGTTGTACTTCATTCTTTCTCACGCTTTTGATCACTCCCCCCAATCACATTCTCAAATCCCTCTCACTTGCCACAGTGCGATTTGTGCGATTTCCATGGTCCCGTTGGACAGCGTCCAGGAAAAAACAACTTCCGTTTCTCCCACAGCCACCTGATAGCTAGCTGCTTGGCGAAGCTCTGCCGCCATACTGTACTGTGTTGTGGGGAGATGGGGGGGGGGGGGTACAGAGAAGATGGAGGGTGCATAATTAGCTGAGCCTCCTCATTAAGGCAGTTCTGGCTCTCATTGTTTGGCTGTCAACTCCAAGGCGCAGAGCTGAGGATGCCGGCTCAGGGGAAGCAGTGGGGGTAACGGGCCACTACCTACTTTGACGAATACTAATGGATTACCTGTCCACCACACCTGGGATGGACTGGGAAGATATTAAACCCCACTGAATGTGACCATAGCTTAGCCCACTCTAATGACCAACCATTTTTTTAAGTGCATTATAAGACTAAATACAATACTGCTGGAAAATACAGTTAGTAAACTACTTCGAATGTCTGAAATTTCTCAGAAGAATAAGCTCTGTTCAAAACATTAGCACCTTAGAACAATAAAATGTTCTCTGTGGCTATTAAACAGTAAATCTACTAGTGTTTATGGCCAAAACACTTTACTAGTATTGTTTTGTACAATAAAGGAAGTATCCTGGCTCTTCCTCATGTACGCCGACATGTATAATAACCACTGCTCCTATAATTAATGTCGTTGAAAGAGAGAAATATTATCATGACTGTCAGGCAGCTTTGTTTGGGGCGTCAGATGGCTCAGTGGTTAGGGAGTCAGACGTAGTCAGAAGGTTGCCGATTTAATTCCCGACTGTGCCAAGTGGCGTTGTGTCCATGAGCAAGGCACTTTTTCCTAAGTTGCTCCAGGCGAATGCCCCTGTAATTCCTGTAAGTCGCTCTGGATAAGAGCGTCCGCTAAATGACTAAAATGTAAACGGTTTGGGATGGAGTCCAATAACCTGTTGCCACCTCTGTAAACATGACTGCAGTCTTCTGACTGACTTGAGTCCATCTGTGCTGGGTTTAGGAACCAGGCGGCAGCCCTTCCTCAATGTGCTCGCCCCATAATCTACTGTTTGTTTACGGGAGATCTCCTGTACTTTCTATCCATGATCCATCACATTCTCTCCAGCCCTGCTCCCTTCTGGTGTTAACTCCAAAATAACGGTTGAAATGTCATATACTGTAGATACCTCAGGTAGCTGTGCAGCATGCATTGGAATATCGTAGCGGTGACTTGGGGTCGGGGTGGCGGGGGGGATGGGTTGTTGAGTGTGCTAAGGCTACATCTGTGACCCCAAAATGTTAACACATACAAAATTCACATTTCTGCTCATCTTGTTCAGAGCTCCCACTGCTTGTTCCTGCATGATCATGTAAATAGCATGCTAATGACACGGCCTGGGGTATCCACATGGGTTAGAAAGTGTCAATCATCTTCCCCTGGGCTTTGCCTCAGCTGAGCCCCGGAGCAAAGAGTTGCTTGGGAATGAATGAATTAAAATGCACAGAAGCAAATGTACGATGAAAAATGTTCTGCATTGTCGTTGTGTCTGTTGAATGGAAGGGGTAGTACCCCCTTGAGATAAAGAGCTTAACATCTGCATTCTCTTGTGTTCACAATGAAGAGCTTGTTGTTTCAATTAGCTAGATAGAGCAAAAATGGCATAGCTTTTTGTATCATTTACCTTGATATTATGTATGTTTTAAACAAGAATTGGAGAGCTTGCTATGTACACTCACCTAAAGGATTATTAGGAACACCATACTAATACGGTGTTTGACCCCCTTTCGCCTTCAGAACTGCCTTAATTCTACATGGCATTGATTCAACAAGGTGCTGAAAGCATTCTTTAAAAATGTTGGCCCATATTGATAGGATAGCATCTTGCAGTTGATGGAGATTTGTGGGATGCACATTCAGGGCACGAAGCTCCCGTTCCACCACATCTCAAATATGCTCTATTGGGTTGAGATCTGGTGACTGTGGGGCCCATTTTAGTATAGTGAACTCATTGTCATGTTCAAGAAACCAATTTGAAATTATTTGAACTTTGTTACATGGTGCATTATCCTGCTGGAAGTAGCCGTCAGAGGATGGGTACATGGTGGCCATAAAGGGATGGACATGGTCAGAAACAATGCTCAGGTAGGCCGTGGCATTTAAACAATGCCCAATTGTGTGCTAAGTGTGCCAAGAAAATGTCCCCCAAACCATTACACCACCACCACCAGCCTGCACAGTTGTAACAAGGCATGATGGATCCATGTTCTCATTCCGTATACACCAAATTCTGACTCTACCATCTGAATGTCTCAACAGAAATCGAGACTCATCAGACCAGGCTACATTTTTCCCGTCTTCAACTGTCCAATTTTGGTGTGCTCTTGCAAATTGTAGCCTCTTTTTCCTATTTGTAGTGGAGATGAGTGGTACCTGGTGTGGTCTTCTGCTGTTGTAGCCCATCCGCCTCAAGGTTGTGCGTGTTGTGGCTTCACAAATGCTTTGCTGCCTACCTAGGTTGTAACAATTGGTTATTTCAGTCAAAGTTGCCCTTCTATCAGCTTGAAGCAGTCAGCCCATTCTCCTCTGACCTCTAGCATCAACAAGGCATTTTCGCCCACAGGACTGCCGCATACTTGATGTTTTTCCCTTTTCACAACATTCTTTGTAAACCCTAGAAATGGTTGTGTGTGAAAATCCCAGTAACTGAGCAGATTGTGAAATACTCGGACCGGCCCGTCTGGCACGAACAACCATGCAATGCTCAAAATTGCTTAAATCACCTTTCCCCTTCTGACATTCAGTTTGGAGTTCAGGAGACTGTCTTGACCAGGACCACACCCCTAAATACATTGAAGCAACTGCCATCTGATTGGTTGAGTAGATCATTGCATTAAGGAGAAATTTAACGGGTGTTCCTAATAATCCTTTAGGTAACTGTACATGACCTTGATTTTATTAAATGTTTTTTACACTATTGAGAAGCTTGTTGTATCATTTAGCTTGATGTTACGATGCATTTTGCAAACATCTTGTAACGTGTGACTTTTTATGACATGTTGCCAGTCACACCCAATGAAATGACTTTTGGTCCAACACTCAAACGTGTTAATTTAAGAGTATACTTTCTCTCAACTATCCCCAAAATCTTAAAAGCTACTTAGAAAAAACATTTTCATTTTGCAGGAAATTGAAATGCTAAACAATTTCCCAGAAAGCCACTGCATTTGTTTAAAATACTGCCCCAGGTGGTGCACACTCCTTCTCACACTGTTCAAGTTTATTCAGGTTAAACATGAAGGGGGGAAAGCACTAGAAACATCAAAAGTCTTCTTTATGATATTCAGAATAATATACAGTATGAATAAGTAGGTAGTTGTAAAGAGTGTGATTCTCTCATTGGTTGTCACAGTGATCATCCACCCTTAGGTGACTGTGATCTATAGAAAGTACAGATGGAATTGCGGCAATGGTCTGCAAATAAATAAACTGTCTCCATGCATAGATATTTCTTTCTAAAAGCAAGCACAGCTGTCTTGCTGAATTTATGGTCCGATCTAATGGGAGATGGGATTGCAATCCATCAGTTTAAAAAAAGTTATTTTAATTAAAAAAGCTGTTTTTTTATTCATCCTCTTATAGCACTTTTATTATGTAAATTGTAAGGGCTGTAATAAGAAAAATTATTTACATTAAAGCAATTTTGCTAGTGCTCTCTATCCAGAAGTACTTACAGTAGTGAGTGCCTACGTTTTCATCCCTTCTCATCAGCTGTGTCATTATTAAAGTAAGGTTTTTTATCACGCAAAGGCACACATATCCTTGGAAAGTGTAGACTGTAATGTTCCTGCCCAACCCTCATGGTCTAACTGAACGATACGCCCTCCCACCTTCGCTGTGGCCTTCATCAGATTCATTTTTTAGATTTGGCTGATATTACACTCTGGATGCCAAGTCCTATGAGGGTTGTAAAATAATAAATTAACACCTTGTTCCTCCTTACCCACTATACTTCTCCTTCTACTCCCAAACCTCAACATGGTACGCCAACCCTCCAGTACCCCAACACCCCCTGTGAATATCCAAGCTGTCAAGGCTGACTGGGCTGTCTCTTGCCAGGACGCAGTAGGAAGAGTTTTGGCCTCCGGGTCTCAAACACTCCTCATCTGACATCTCCATGTCCGTTGAGTCTGCTGTACGCTTCTCTAAGAGCACAGATATCCTTGTGACAATACGGTGTGCTAATGTTTGCTGTTTGTATGTGTATTGTGTCATCACTGTAAAGATGAACTCCACTGAGACACAATGGTAGTCTGCATAAAAAGAAACCAACACCGTCCTGTTTCATTCGTGCTTCATGGAGACCCCAGGGACAATCTGTTGCAGGAATTTTGAGTGGGGTAATGTTGACCGTTATCTTCCAAATAGCGCCCCAACACACTCCCTAATTTCCTTAACGTCTTCCTGCTGTGTGTGCTGTATGTAAAATATGCCAGAGCGTTCTGTTTTCTACGGAACTGGAAAGCGGTGGCATTTTTTGTTAGGGTAAAATAGTTAGATATCAAATTGTGGGCATGTGCCTCCGGGGAATACGGTCGATTGCTGCACGGCTGCCGACTGAGATAATCTGCCATCAGCACCCCTAGGCTGAGAAATGTGGACGTCAGAGTTTATGGGAACATAAGCTAAACAGCCAGCCAGGCCTAGACACTTTTTAAGAAAAGCGCTGGGCGTAAGGCCTGTGATAGGCTCCAAACGGGACCCTCAACATTTTCGTGTCAAATTTGCAGACAATACAAATTTCAGCGATCTGCCAAGTTTCACTGGAGCACAAATGGTAGAATGTCCTCCATCCACAGCTCTCGCTTTTCTCTCCTCACCCCCTTCTCCAAAACACTAGCAGTCACTGCCTGGGCGTGCTTGGCAGCAGTGGGTGATGGGAAACATCTGCAGTAACTGAGTGAGTGTTCATTCGCCAGATAAAGAGAAGTGTGCGGGGGGGTTGTTTTCTGAGGCGTTACATTTTGGCAGTAGAAGAATGGTTTACGTTCGAGCCGCTCTCAGACAGTCATGTACAGAATGTATAGATATGAACATTCTGCAGATACTCAGAATTTCTGTCAGCACGAGACAATGGATGAATTGTTTGAAACACTGTCTTTTTTTTGTCTTACAGCTCTTTACCGTGGCCACCCTGAAGAAGCCTGAATGACCAAGAGAGCGGTCGAAGAAGGGATATGATCGTGCACTTCTTGCGTGACAACTACAGGAAGTAATTGAGCGCTACAGGAAGTAAGGACATACCCCTAAAGATATCCTGTTTTTTTAGTTTGTTTTCATATGATTACAATATGACTGTGAAAGCCTATTTTTCTGTACTTTGAGGAGCAAACAGTTCCTGAATACTAAAACATGGCCATGAGGGAAAAGTCGCTAGCTTGCTTTTGGGACGTTGAGTATCTTCCAGACACTGTCTGAATGAATTCCCAAGCCAGGAGGATTCAGCAGGTCTCGTAGACATGTTCAGCACAGCTGCCTCCGATATTAGTGCTTCGAGTCAGAAAAGTCTATTTTTTTTATTCGGTGTGCAGCTAGCTAGCTATATAAATAATGAAATGGAGCCAGTAATTGGCGGTTCTTGGTAATTAGGACCCGGCTGTCAGCTAGCTTAGTCGTTGCCTCAGTCTGATGGCGCTGCTGAGAGGACAGTAATTACTATTATCTGTGGGGGTTGTTGACACAACAATAATCCCATCCTTAGCCGGGATATCAGGGTTTATGTTTACTGCCCCCATTTCGAGAGGCATTCGTGCATATTTTAGAGGCTTTATATCTGGGCGTTTCTGCCAGCTTTACACGTCAATGTCAGTTCCCTCGCCTTGTTGCCGGTTGGCCTACTAGGCACAGCAGCGTCGGTTTTTGCATTTTCTGCTTGGCGTCTCTGAAAAGCTTGTCCATATTTTCATTAGTCAAACAGTTTGACTCTTTGCCTCGTAGCTGTGTGACTCCTATCCATAAACATCATTATCAACCATCTCAGTGGGTTTTCTAATACTCCTGTAATCCTGTCATTTCATTCATGGATACCTCCAGGGTTATTTTGGAACCAGAGCATATCTGCCCGCCTGTCTCTACTGCTCTCTGTGAGAGATTGGATACCCCCTCCCCACCCTGAATAGACAGACACAAACTCCAAGGTATTCATTCGTGTCAGATCCACATCTACAGTAGATTCACTATTAGGTTTTGGCTGGATCGCATTCTGGTTCAACTGCTTTCTCGAGAGTTGCCTCGTTTCTTTCCTACGACATTATTCAGTCTTTTCACCTCTGGGCGCGCTGCGTTGCCTCACGGCTGCCCTCTCTGTATACCCCACTTCTCTCTGATACAGTTAAGGTCTTCCAATGCATTCTTTTCCTACTCACCTAAGTGGTTTGGTAAACGGCAACAGTTGAAGGAAAGGCATGTTGCGGGAAGCAATACAATGCCAGGACAAAACCTATAGTCTGTGTTTCACTGTGCAGAGCATGTGAATTGTAAATTGCATTGGCTTTGAATTAAACATGTGGCACCTCCACGCCCCGGGTGTGATGGACATTCAAACATATTGCAGGCAGAGAAAATGACTTTTTAAGTAGGCTATTTATGGGAAGATATTGTATTCATTTGATTATAATAAAACATCCATTACACCCTGAGTGAATTGCACTGGGGAACAGGCGACAGCTCTGTAATAACGACTGGCTGTCTGCTGCACTCAACCGAGGCTACACAGGACTGGATTCCTCATGATATTACTTTCCATTGTGAGGGAGCAAGCAGATACAGTGATACGGAGCGGCCGGGTAATAAAGAAATATATCTGTTTTTATTGTGCTTTGTGACAGAGTTATGTTTGTAGGTAGTAAGGAGAGCTGGAACACAACGTCAAATGATATTACAGCCCATTAGATCGGGCAGGGCTAAGCGCTCGGCGGTGGGAACCGCAGCTCCATGGCGGAGGGTAATGGGGCCAGGGCATATTGTCTCTGATCTTCACTCCTGCAGTTTGACGATTGAATCAGCCTCCATTTCCTGAGGGAATTAACGCTGAAGACCACCGTCTTCTCTGGCTGAACACGTCGCTTTCCCAAAGTGTTTGTGCTTGCGTGCGCTTGTGTGTTAGGAGGCTTTCACGTACCCCGTACTTTTAAGTCAGACGTCCGCCTCATCCTTTACCAGCAGCGTTAGCACAATGTGAGTGATTGCCGCTGTCAATCATGTCTCCGGCCGCTGTGCTCCCGGCACTGCGGGGTGTGAACCTTTCCCCCCACCGGACAACCATCTGTAGATATGTTCATGGAGGGATGTCAGGCCGGGGTCCTGCTCTCTGATCTTCTGGCTCACGTCCCGGCTTTAAAGTAGTGTGAAATCCACTCTGGTCTCAGCACGGGAGGAGCAGGGCGCAACGAACTGCCTCGGGAATGTCCTGTGGGGTACTTTTGCTCACTCCAGAGTCATGTTTAAAAACAAGGCCTAGCTTTGTGTATGTGTGAGTGTGTTGGGCTGGTTGTTCTCTCCTGGGCAGTCCCAGTCTGGCTGCTGCAGGAGAGTAATATGAAACAGCCCGTTGAGGAATTCTAGGTATGCTGAATGGAACCAGATGTGTTTCTCCTATATTCTACTCCTTCTCTTTTAGTTTCCATCGTCAAGTCTGTTTTGGTTAATATATAGGAATGTGTGGATAGATACGAATGTATATACACTCACCAGCTACTTCATTAGGTACCCCTGTTCAACTGCTCAATAATGCAAATATCTATAATCAGCCAGTGACATGGCAGCAAGTCAATTTAGGCATGTAGACACGGTCTACAAAATATCCAGTTAGTGGCAGTTCTCTGGCAAAAATGCCTCGTTGTTGGCAGAGGTCAGAGGAGAATGGCCAGACTGGATTTGAACTGAAAGTAAGGAAAGAGTAACTGAAATGCAGAAGAGCATGTCTGAATGCACAACACATTGAACGTTGAAGCAGATGGGCTACAGCAGCAGAAGACCACACTGGGTGCTACTCATGTCAGCTAAAAACAACAAACAAAAAGAGTTCAAATTTGCACGAACCCACCACAATTGGACAATAAAGATTGGAAAAATGTTGCCTGGTCTGATGAGCCTGAATTTCTGCTGCAGTATTCAGATGGATACTGCAGCAGAATTTGGCGTAAACATGAAAGCGTGGATACATCCTGCTTTGTATCAACGTTTCAGGCTGGTGGTAGTGGTGTAATGGATATTGTGTTGGCACACTTTGGGCCCCTTAGTACCAATTGAGCATCGTTTAAATGCCACAAACTACCTAAGAATTGTTGCTGACCATGTCCCTTCCTTTATGACCACAGTGTTCCCATCTTCTAATGCAATGGTGGGCAAACTACGACCCACGAGGCGTTTTTACCCTCCACAGTCTTCCAACGCTCTAAAGCGTCAAGTGCGATTTTATCGCGATTGTATCGTGAAACATACATGTTAGCAACTAAAGCTTGGTACTGTTGGAAAGAAGAAGATCAGCCGAAGAGAATGAGTGTTGGCTCCTCCATGCGGGTTTATCACAGCCGGAGCTATCGTGCCTCGAAATCGGTCATGTTATGTTTACCTTTGCCTTTTTTACTAAACACATTACAGACAGGAAGTAGGACCTGAAAATGACAAATTAGCAACTCTGCAATGATGTAGGACATCATTCTGCACAATACCAACATGGTACCAATATGGTTGGAAAGAGGGGGTTCCGCTGATAAAATAATGCCAATGTAAATAATGAGGATTGGTCTTCCATGTGGATTAATGACAGCCGGAGATTTCGCGTCACAAAGTTGGGTACTTTTCACTGACTATATTTTGGGAAACTAAAAACATTACAGTCAAACAAGAAAATGGTGTTACAAAACAAAACATTTATTGTCTGTAGGATACACACGTAACTGTGTAGGGGGCAGGGTTAATTTAATGAAATAACATTTCCTATTTCCATGCATCGCTATAAAATGTGGCCCTTCATTTGGTTTCAAAAGCTCAATGTGGCCCTCAAGCAAAAATAATTGCCCACTCCTGTTCTAATGGCTACATCCAGCAGAATAACATGCCATGTCACACAGCTCACATCATCTCAAACTGTTTTCTGAACATGACAATGAGTTCACTGTACTCAAATGACCTCCACTGCCACCAGATCCATCGTCAGATCGAGGATGTGCAGCTAACAAATCTGCAGCAACAAATACCAAAGCCATGAATGATATTTTCTTTACTCTTTTTATTTTATTCTATTAACTCCCTTTACCTGATCAGTTTGGTCTTAAGTAGGGACTTAACAAAACTTGTGAACTCAGAGTACTTCAGAAAAGTACTTTTACTCAGCACTTTTATCACCTCTGCAAATAACTGAAGGACACAGTAATATTTCAGTATTGAAATGAGGTTTAATGTATGAACAGAAAATGTGAAATATGCATCAAAATGAAATTAGACAGGTGCATAAATTTGGGCACCCCAACAGAAATATCACATCAATATTTAGTTGAGCCTCCTTTAGCAGAAATAACAGCCTCTAGCCTGTAATGAGTGTCTGGATTCCGGATTAAGGTATTTTGGACCATTCCTCCTTTCAAAACATCTCCAGTTCAGTTAGGTTTGATGGTTGCCGTACATGAAGAGCCCGCTTCAAATCACCCTACAGATTGTCAATGATATTCAGGTCTGGGGACTGAAATGGCCATTCCAGAACATCGTACTTGTTCCTCTGCATTGTTATGACCAAATAACTCCATCTTTGTTTCATCAGTCCACAGCACCTTCTTCCAAAATGAATCTGGCTTGTCCAAATGTGTGTCTCCTTGTGCAAAGTGCGCTGAATAGTTGAACGATGCACAGTGACACCATCTGCAGCAAGATGATGTTGTAGGTCTTTTGGCCTTAACATGAACTGTGCCTGTGGTCTTTCATTTCCTCAATATGTTTCTCACGGTGGACACTGACAGCTTAAATCTCTGCGATAGCTTTTTGTAGCCTTCCCCTAAACCATAATGTTGAACATTCTTTGTTTTCAGATCATTTGAGAGTTGTTTTGAGGCCCCCATGTTGCCACACTTAAGAGGAGAGACAAAGAGAACAACAACTTGCAATTGGCCACCTTAAATACCTTTTCTCCTGATTGGATGCACCTGTTTATGAAGTTCAAGGCTTAATGAGCTCACCAAACCGATTGTGTATTCCAATTAATCAGTGCTAGGTAGTTACAGGTATTCAAATCAACAAAATGACAAGGGTGCCCAAATTTATGCACCTGTCTAATTTCGTTTTGTTGCATATTGCACATTTTCTGTTAATCCAATCAACCTCATTTTACTACTGAAATATTACTGTGTCGTTCAGTTATTTGATAGATCAAAATGAAATTGCTCATCCAAACACCCAATTATTTATAAATGAAAATCATGGAAAGTGTCAAATTGTACAACTTTTGCAAACGACTGTATAAATACATTGTCTGTAGGGCTGGGCGATATGGCCAAAAAATGATATCACAATATAAAATAGATATTTTTTCGATACGATATGCCTGACGATATATTTAAATATATATAGGACCTGCTGTGACTTAAGTGTATAGTCGGCTGTATAAACAAATAAAAACAATACATACAAAAAAATATTGATTTACCTTGTTATATTTCTGTTTAGAAGTTTCAGGTAAAACTGAACTACAAGCAATATGAAATACTCCTCATGTTGTTGGATGTTTCTTTGTTTCAGGACAAAATTGTCTGTTATCGCGATATGTTGATATGGGATATTCTTTTCGATATTATTTTCAAAAACCCGATAACGATAAATATTTAATTATCACCCAACCCTAATTGTCGGTTCAATAATGTTTAAAATAAAAATATCTTCCGTTTGCCTTCATGCCCCTCTCCCTGCTGGTAGTATGGAATTAATAATGGATGGCAATAAGACACCAGGGGCCCTATTTTAATGATCCAAGCACACGCGTGACGCGCATGGCACAAGTGCACTTTGGGTGTGTCCAAATCCACTTTTGTTTGTTTGACGGTGAAAAAAAGGGTTGTACTGAGTTAATTCATGGGTGTGTTTTCGGCGTAACATGCCATTAACCAATCAGTGTAATTTCCCATTCTCTTTAAGAGCCAGGTGCGTTTGTACCTTGGCACATTGTTATTATTATGGCGGATATGCACCGTAATATTTTTATTTGTAATCTTTTGCATGTTTGTGTGCTGCTTTGCTTCCCTGTGTGTGCAAAAAGCATAGTGTGCACGTGCTGTGCATAATCCTAGGTGGATTTGACTAATTTGCTGTTAAAATAACAATGACACGCTGCGCTATTGACTTCAGTTTTAGTTTAGGGTTGGGTTCATGTGCTCATCACCTTTAAAGCAGGCTATAGAGCTAGCGTTAACCTGGTTGGACAGAGACCTCAGGGAGTTAGATGCGTTACTTAATGCTACATAATATTTTACCCGGTCAAGGACAATGATGATGGATAACATGCCTAGCAGCCAAATATCAGTCTTTCAACATCTTATTTATTTTAACATCAAAGAACTTCAGCCTGTGGAAGCTGTGTTGTTTTCCTCAGAGTATGTCAGAATAATCGCAGGCCCGGCCACTTGCATATTTTCACGACGCAATCAGCACAGGAAACGAAGAGCCGTTGTTTTGATGTCCCTGTGGAGTTGTGCTATTTCCTACCAGCAAAGATTGAGAACATCACCACAATGACTGTCTGGCAGACGGGAGAACAAGCGGTCACTTACGCAGACAGAGAGCTTGCTGCCATAGTGCACAAACCCTGCCTTCGCCGAGCTATCCGGAATTGCTGATAGGGCACAGCCCTCGCATGGCCTCCTCGTCATTCTATCATGTTGAAGTTTAAAGTCGGGGATTAATTGGGTGACAGTTTAATAGTGATCCGGTGGAGTTCCCGTGGCTCGTCTGTAGCTGTTGTGAAATGGGAACGACGTCGGGTGCTGCTCTCACCTGGGGTGTCTGAAATGACTGCCTCCGGTCTACGGCTCGGTGGAACTTCACGCTACCTGCACACCTCCCACAGCTATGCAAATCCAGCAGTCCCCCCCACACCAATAATCTCCCACCATGCATTTAAACGCTTCAGAGCACACTGTCTGAGATAGGTTCTGTCGGCGGTGTGGCAGTGATGTGTGGAGGTTTGTAGATGGCTGGATGTAGTTTTCTCCGGGTTAGTCATTTCCTGGTGGGGTTACACAGCATGGAGCACAGATTTATCTTTGGTTCCTGAAGCTGTGCATCCAAATGAAACCCCCTTTAGACCCCAAACATAGTCAGTTCTTACTGTTTACACTCAATATAATAGATTTCTATCTTTTGTTTTTGCTTCTTGCCTGCATCGCTTTTCTTCATCCGTTCCCATTGGAATGTAGTGAGTCACAGAAGTGGGTATTAGTTCAAGAATTAGTTCCCTTATTTAAAACCACAGTTTTTTATGTTTAAAAATGGAAAAATAAGGTGTGGGAGGAGACCCGTTGATCTCTGTGGAAGAGCCATAGAATGTATAGAGAACATAACTGTGAGGAATCCTGCTCCAATGTGGACAACAACATCATTGGCTGCTTCCCTCTTGATGACGTGGTTGGCCACACCTCAAACTTGGTAATTGGGAGAGATAAATCTCTTAAAGGTCCCATGGCATGAAAATTTGAATTTATGAGGTTTTTTAACAGTAATATTAGTTAATCTAGCCTGACTATGGTCCCCCAGTGGCTAGAAATTGTGATAGGTAAAAACCAAGCACTGAGTATTTTTCTCCGGCTTTGAGAAAACGAAAGCTAAAACGTGCTGTTCTGAAATTTTCCCCTTATGTCGTCATAAGGGGAAAGGTTACCTCCCCTTTCTCTGCTTGGCCTGCCCATGAGAATGTAAATCAGCTACAACCACGCAAATAATGTTTTTCCTTGAGAGACATCATGGCTTGCAAACGAGTGAAGCATGGCAGTTGCTCAGTGTTTGGATGTACAAAAGAAAACAGAAGTTTTTTTTTAATTCCTTCATCTGAACCTCTGAAGAACCAGTGGATTCATTTCATTTTCTTTGGA
>JACXGM010000496.1:0-28128 GCA_016801145.1 Umbra pygmaea
TTTTGACCAATAATATTTGAATGCTTGTCTGTTTTAACCAATCAAAATGTTGTATGCATAGTGCAGGTCCCAAACGAATGTGATCCTTTAATCGAAAGAATCGTTTTTGTGGGTTGAAAATTAACGTATTGAGCACCGATACCGTTATTAAGTTATTATACTGTGGACATTTGCTAAATATAGGTGTTTTCGGTAAAATAGTTTTAATACTTCCGATCTTTTTAGGAATCAAACAAGGGCAAATAAACATATCAGATTTGACTGCGTTTTTTCAAACCTTAATGAAGCAGCTAATCAGAGGCTTTCTTATTAGAAATCACCTTCCCTCGCTAAATGATGCAGCCAGCTCGTGGCAATGTACGTTTTCGTTGATTCCGGAACAATTACGAAGATTAAATGGTGTCTCTTGAATAAATATACCTTGCCATTGCTAAAATCCTCACAAATAGCTTTCATGACCTGATTGCAGACAAGTTTTGCACTTCTCAACAACACGTAGCCTTATGAATTTAACATACACGTTAATGAGGCGGACTCGAAGTTGCAAAACAGATAAATACAGTCAGTCTATTTTTGAAAGATCACACGGGAAGCAATCACCCAGTGACTGAAGGACTCTTGCCTCCTGGGATCTGACTGTAGATAGCCACAAACTTGAATGGATGGACAAAACGACAGTGTTTTGCCATAGACAACACCTGGCAATAGGTATGTAGATGTAAACAAGATTAAAAGTTATTTATCATGACAGTTATTAAGAAAAAATGTTATATTATGCAGATGCAGTTATTTTGCAAACTAATATCATTAAATGTAGCCTACCAGTGCTAATTTTGGCAGCATTTTAGTAATTTTAGTATTTTACAGTTATAACTCTGGACAACAGGTCTTTGGTGGTTGGAAAAGGTGATCTGAATGTGCTCATGATGGAAATAATTTGTTGCCTGAATAAGCCTATTCTATGTTGCTAAATTAAAAATAATCTTAAATACAGTTGTTATATATAATACTACTAAATCCTTTCAATTCCATTAAAAAGTTGTTTAAATAATTTTGATACACTTGTATATTATTCTACGTAGTTTAAAGACCCCAAGAGGAAATTATTTTTATTTCCCTTATCATTTCAATACCATTGGAAATATCAAATTATAGTTGGGGTCCGCGTGGTGTAGTGGGGTAAGTCGCTGCGTTGCAGGACAGTCTACTTAATGATGGTCATGGGTTCGAGCCTGACCATGGGTTCTCTGACTTTTCCCGGGCTTCTGCCTGGATTTGGGTTAGATAAATCAGATTATTGCTCTCCAGTGACTCCTTGTGTTCAAATTGGGCACCTATAAATTCAATCGTGGAAGTATAGTCAGTAAACGTAATCATCCCGTATGATCAGACTGAAAGCTTTTATGTTGGGTGAACAGCAACAGTGTGAAAATAAATTGGCGGCTTGGGCGACATATGGTTGGGTAAACCATGTGCACACCCCTCGTCATCCCACAGATCTGTACAAGGAGTTGTGGAGCTGCCGTCAAGGCAGAATTAAAGAGGGAATTGGAAAGGGGAGAAAATACGGAAAAATAACAAACGAAAAAAATACATTTTTTTCTGCTTTTCCAACTAATTGTGTCTGGGTTTACCCATTTTGGGAAGTTCCTAAATAAAACCTAAATGACCAGGTAATCTGAGTTTATAATTAACTAGTTACCATAATTAATCATTTTCTATTCTTATTATAGATCACTGGTTACTAATGAACTCCTGTTACTTGTCATTTTGTTCTTAATCAGGAATTTCTCAAATCTTGTGAACTCAACCACACTTAGTTTGGAATGCACAACATTTACCTCTGTACACGTGTCTTAGGGCAATATTAACTAAATATTGTTTTTACATCTCTCCTACCATGTTGTCAAGAGGGGAAAATACATTAATGGATGTCGTTTTTTGGTTACACATATGTAATTTATGTGCATTTATGTAAAGAAACAGGTTTATTTATTTTTTCCAAATTTTATTTGGGCCAGTAATAAATCGGTCCGGGCCAGTAAATTTTAGACCAACTTGCCCGAAAGGGCCAGTGAGAAAAAAAGTTAACGTTGGACCCTGTACTAGGTGGAATTTATTATGCCATCAATCTTGTCCAGTACCCCTGGACCTCTGGAATTAAAACAGCACCAAAACATCACTGACCCACCACCAAATTTTATTGTGGGTACGAGGTGTCTCTCCTTGTACAAATCTGTTTTGACACAGAACATGACAAAGCTGTATCTAACCAATTTATTTTTAGAATAGTAGTCGGAAGGTTGCCGGTTCGATTATTGGTTGTGCCAAATGACGTTGTGTCCTTGGGCATGGCAGTTCACCCTAAATTGCTTCAGGGAGAATGTTCCTGTTCCTGCTGCAAGTTGCTAACATAATAATAATGTAACAGTTACATTTCATACAACATTTATAAATACTGCTAATTAGCAAACCACTTATGCCTGGGTAGTGGTAGGGCTCTACGCTGGCATTTTTTTTACAAGGAGCACATGTGCGCCTAAGCTGAAAAATGCAAAAAAGTCTACATTATAAAATGCATGTACTTGGTCACTGAAAGAGAAAGTAGTTCTGTTTTTACTACACAAAAGTCTACAGCGCAGCTTTCAGATTTAAATATATCAGATTCAAATATTGTCACGGGCATAGGCGCTGGGGGTACCTGTCACCCCAAATGTTGGAGGCAGGTAATCTGCACCCCATTCACCAATAATAAGATGCTTAAAATATTTGTGGCGGTCTGCAAGAACCCATTGGATTTCGCGCCCACTCATTGTTGGATATAAGCAAAAAAAGATAGAAAATGTGTTCCTGGTCAAAGTTAATATTTTTTACATTTTGTATATGTTACACCCTTAACTTGATTTAAATGTACAAAATAACCATGATTACTTGTGAAAAACAGTTAATTTCAGTGGTTTCAGTGGTACATGTTAGCTACCCAGATTTTCAATTCGCCTCTCGTCGTTACGTCGCCTGCTCTTTTGAGTGCTTTAGCAGACAGAACCAAACAACTGATCAATGACGTAGGGATGTCACGATACCAAAAAATTTAGTAGTCGGTGCCAATACCAGTAAAATTACACGATTCTCGATGACAATTTCGATACCACGGTAAAAAAAGGATTTTCTAAGATTTCAACTACTTGAACTTGAAACATTTATTAAAACACTTGAAAAATATCATAACAAGCTATAAAAACACGTGCAATATAGCATAGAAAAACATAATAAAGTCCAAATAATGCTTATAGTGCAACAACTACTCCTCAGACACATTCCAGACAGCTTTTCAAAAGGTACTGTGCAAAAACAACAACAGTGCAAAACAAAACGGTGGATATAGCTGTGCAGCCATTCAGCTAACAAGATAAACATGTTTTTTTCACAACATTGCGCACTGTTTCTTGGCTAGTTTAAGGTTTTTGGAGAGCAAAGGTAGCATGTCAACATGGTCTTGGGTAAGTCGCGAATGACTTATGTGATCTATATCCACATTTACCACCAGCATCCTAAATGTAGCTAGCATTACACAGGATTCTGTGTATTTATTATATTTTTAAGCAAGCTGATTGCAAATGTAAATGTTCTTATTAAAATATTATAAGTTACTAAATATGTCACACTATTCTAATATAGTTTAGTGGCATATTTTCGAAATGTTTAATGTTTCCATATTTGTTAAGCGATGTTAATCGCGTTGAATGAAGCGCTATTACTTTGAAGGCGAAACTACGAAAGGCTAGGAATCCACTAAAGAAGCTGGCTCCCTAAAGAAGCTAGTTTCACATCGGAGCGAATTATTGTGTGTAATGTGTTGGGCATTGGTCCCATACGGCTGTATTGTATTGGATAATGAAAGCTTTGAATCATATGTTCTTATCAGTTTACTATCTAATATGTTCTCCACCGGGGAACTATATATATTAAGTTGATTTTTCAAACAGGGATTCGGAAACGGGGCTTGCTCCGTCTGCTCCACGCATTAACTCGGTACAAGTGTAAAAATTAGAAAAGTATATTATCCTCCGCCAAACGAAGCAGACTACCTAGCTAGCAACTTTTCGTTTGCTTTTGAATTTTCCTGCTATTTTTAGTTATACTCCCCTGACAAAGCTAGCTAGCTACAGTATTGCCAACATCTTTGCTATCGGAGTATCGGTGCCTACGGTACTTAAAAAAAAATGGGCATCATCGGTGTTTTGTCATTTTAAAACCAGAAGGTTTCGGTAGTATCGGTTCTCGTGACATCCCTACAATGAAGTCAGGCTGTAACCTATTAAACTTAAGCAGCTAATTCCATGTATTTTTTGTACCGTAGTGCATCACAGCAAACACGCATTATTTGGCTTTGTAACTCAGAACAATTAGTAAAGGGGATTAGCTATTTACAATTGTCTTGCAGGCACATCAAATTTAGGGATCTATTTATTATTAGTGGAATTTATAATTACATGAAAACAATATATTTTTAAGCCAATGTAATGCAAGTATTTTAATGGTAGCTTCTCTTTTCTTTTACACTTTATGGCTTATGGAACAAAACGGTTGCCAGGGGGCGACGTTGGAATGTTTAAAACAGCCATATAGAGAGAGTATGGCCAACTAGGGAATCGAGTGTTCTGAGCTATCCCGTTATGCGATTGGTTTCGAGGTGGTCACGTATTTTGTGGACTCCATGTTGAAGCCCAACATTCAGCTGATTCCCATTGACATAGTGTAGCGAATAGTGGAAAAAATGTAATACATTATTTTTTAAATTACAGAAATCACTGAAAAAAAATGCACAACTGCGGCGCGTTTGGCTGCAATGAAAGACCGGGAAGCGTAGAAGAAAATTACAAGTTCCCCCGTGAACCAGAAAAGTGAGGGAGCTGTATGTGAAATGAATGTTTTTTTAGGCTACAACATGGGAAGGGTTTATCGATGTCTGTTAATAATAATAATAGCCTAACAATGTAGTACATTACATTGCAGCACTAGTTACAGTTACAATTCTTGCCATCAAGTAAGTTTAACCTGTCGTCGGCGATGGATGAACTACGAAAAATTAGCTATGTCAGGACTCGGGAGACTGAAGAGAAAAAGGTAAACACTACTCATAGACTTTAGGCAACATGTTCACTCACTACAATGAGCATTTTTAGAGGCCCATTTACGATATAGAAGGTAAATATGCACTGGAATATTTCTGTAAGGGTCTTTTACGTATTGACAAACGTTGATAATAACATGTATGTGCCGGTAATAGTGAAAAAAGCGATTTATTTCAAGATAGCATATTCGCTCCATAGGGTTACACTGTAGTCATCTCACGTCACAACTACTCTAGTAATATTCTGATTTCACGGACATGCGTTGCTTACGGTGTACTTAGCTACAACTAGTCTTATTTTTATTTTGTGCAACAGCTGTAAATTCTACTCACAACATCGGATACAAGCAATTTGCTCCACCACCTTAACCGCAAGCACGTCTTGGAAAACCAAAACCTGTACGAATCTACTGCAATAATTTCTATCTCAACCAGTAGAAAATACTGGGAACCCCTGACTATGCATGGAAAAAAATTAAATACTGTCATATACCGTGAAACCGGTAGAATTTTGAAAAATACTGTGATATACATTTTTGGTCATACCGCCCAGCACTATTCTCAATGCTCAAGTTCATGTGTACAGCCCCTGGTGATACTTCGAGCAAAGTTTCATGTTGTGGCGAGCCTTCTTTGTATCTTAAAAACAGCAATTTTGATGCTATCATAGTAGTGCCCCATCACTCCCATTCAAAAAGCGATTTGACCGAAACCAAAAATACACAAATTTTAAAGTGCCGTTTCCGACCTACCTATGCTTTTAAACGAAAGTTTGACTCTGTTTGGTCTGTAACAATAAAAAGTTTGGTCTGTAACAATAACATTCTAGGTTGCATTTTCGCAAGAGTTATGCTTTAAATACAAAACATACTATTGTTTTTCAGTGAATGTCAACATCTTTAATTTTTAGAAATGTCAGATAATAGGGGTGGCCGATAATAAACGACTGTTAGCTATAAACTCCCCCCCTCCCCAATTCTTTATGCATTGCTCATCCAACACGGAAATCGTAAGTCAGATAACGCTTCAGATGACTAAGTATACTTTGTGATTCAAGTTACAGGCCACCAATCTGCACAAAAGGAGTTGCTGGAGAGTGACATGGCAAGGTAGATACTCTGATTTATCCATCCCAAATCCCAGGCAGTGCTAAGCCAAATTTGCACTGCCTCGTGCTGGAGGTCGTAGCAAAGTCGGACAAGCCACAGTCAGGCTAGAACTACTGACTATGACGACGTAGTTTGACCTTCAAGGCATCGACTTAACCCACTATGTAACATGGAACCCCCACCCAGCTCAACCACACGCATCATTGGGCGCATTGTAGGGTACCAAAGAGCAGAGTTAAATAGTTATTCCAGCACAATATTGTAAAATCACTGTGTCGTTTAGTGATACAGTGTTTGTTGGTTTTAAAATGTTAGTTTAAATTCAAATTACAAACAATAGTGCTTCAGTGTGACAGATGATATTCTCCTATCGATTGAGGTATTCCCATATTTAATTTAATCTGTGAGATATTTGGGCTAAACCCAGTCAGATTACTTCTTGGAGATACTTTTTGGAGTTAATGGACTTACCACCCTGAAGGAATGGTGTCTGTGGGGGGAACAGCTCAAATGCAAACATGCAAAAACTTCTCAGGCTGTGCTGTGAAATATTTGGGTGCTACGGTACTTGGGAAACAACTGATTTTAACCACTTCATCGTTTGGTAAGTAGACAATCGTGAGATTTACAATACAAAGGCATGTGTATATTAATTTGAATGCAAAAACATTAATCTAACCAAATGTAACTAAAGATTACCTACAACTCAGTTTCGTGTCGAAGCCACATACATTACTTTTGTTGACTAAAAACGTGTGTTTGTGCATGTTTATTTTCCATCTCCAACTGTAGTACCATACTGTCTGTAACAACGCACAACTGATGCGTTTAAGTAAATTCGATCACTATTAAATGCGACCGAAGTCAGGCGCGGACAGCATACGGATCACCCGCAACCTACAGCGCACTGCCAGTTTTAATGTAATTTAGCAAAGTATCAAGCGTAAAAATACACGGACTGGTAAAAACGCAGCGTTTCTTAATGTTAACTACTATTGACCGATTTCAGTTCGTGATCTAACTAAATATTTTATTGAAAAACATGAGACCAGGACCTGTGTGATAAAAGACAGAAGTATACGTTTATACTTACGTAGATGTCGCTGGTGGTGTGTCACAACCATACTGTACCGCTCTGTTAGCTACGTAACGACGTTGTTGGCTAGCTAACACATTTGACTCAATAGCTGATTAGCAGGCTAACGAGATCATGTTAACGTTATCTACATACCTTCTATTACTTAACTTAGTTCACTCTTGTATATTATCCAATCGAATTCAAATCGACAACCGCGCGATACTGTTGAAATTGTGATAGCTAAATTATTTACAAACTGGACAGTTGTTTTCGAACTCAAAATGCTAACATTGATGTCATATGGCTAGCTAAGCTTAGTTGTAATGTTGTGCTAACAAGCTAGATAGATACCAGCGTACTGTTTAAAAAATGATGACATTGAGAATGTTAAAAACTTACCGAGTATGGCTGATGCAAAACACACGTCCCCTGTGACCTAGTCACAGTATTGGATAAAGTAAGGCCAAAGTCTTTCAACTGGAACAGATATGTAACAATTTTCTGTAAATGCGGCTGTCGTCTCACATCGAGGAGGGAAACTGCACTAGTAATCTGCCAGCAACACTTCAGATGACGTCATATGTTCGGTATAATTAGAAAACCTTCAAAATGAAAGCCCGAATGTCAATGTATATCAAAGTGTATTTATCTTTAATGAGGTTAGTGAACTTTAAACAAATACCGGTTATATGATGTTTTGAGCATGCAAAGTTATGTGGAAAAAGACAAATGTATTTAAAAAAGTTTAAAAACAATGGTTATGCATACATTATATATACCATGCATGCCTATGCAGATTGCTCTATAACACCAAAACTATAGCTTGTGCCAAATCATGTGCTATTGATAAATGTTCATTAGGATGTATTTAATCCAAATATAGTCTCAAACCCTCGGGCACTTGAGGCAATATACCCAGCAACACAAAAACCGGGACCCACGTCACTCTCCCATTCAACTCACTCTAGGCCATATTTGTATATGCAGATTTTGCCAAATAAAAACTAAACTATCGCTTGTGCCAAAACCTGTGCTATGAATAAGTGATTACTAGGATGTATTTAATCCAAATATAGTCTCAAACCCTTGGACACTTGAGGTAGTATAGCCAGCAACACAAAAATAAGGACCAACATCACTCTCCCATTCAACTCACTGTAGGCCATAATTGCATATGCAGATTTCGCTCAATAAAAACTAAACTATTGCTCATGCCAAAACCTGTACTATGGGTAACTGTTCACTAGGATGTATTTAATCCAAATATAATCTAAAATCCTCTGACACTGGAGGCATTACAGCCAGCAACACAAAACAGGGACCCATGTCATTCTTCCATTTAACTCACTGTAGGCCATAATTGCATTTACAGATTTTGTTCTATAAAAACTAAACTATCACTCGTGCTGAAACATGTGCTATGGATAAATGTTCTCTATGATGTATTTAATTCAAATATTATCTCGAACCCTCAGGCACTTTAGGCAGTATAGCCAGAAATACAAAAACAGGGAGCCACGTCACTCTCCCATTGAAGCTCATGTACCTTCCAAGTAAATGCAAGATAGAGTTTTTTTTATTGTGTAAATCCAATAGATCACAAGACTTGTGACAGACAGGTAAAAGACCAAATTGTACAAACAGTAAATTGTGAAAAGGAAGATATTTCTGATTCCCTAAATAAAAACTAGAAATCAAATAAGGTTTTTTCAAGAGAAAATAACGTCCATCTCAAATTTCTGGGGTTGCTACCAATGACGAACACAGTTCCCACATAGATACAAATATGTCAGATTGTAGCGTAACTAATAAGGAACATGTACACAGTGAAAATGATTCTAATAGTGACATGAAACAGATAGTAACCCAACAAGTAGATGTACAACAATTGACAAGCACTGAAATATTTGATTGTAATGTTTCTGTGAATGAAAATGTTAAGCAACCAGGAACCCAAATAAGCAAGGAGACACTTGTATATTTCGTCAAAAGAAGCAACATTTGATGAATTTAGACATGAAACCCCAAGTGAGTCAGCGTATACACTGACCCCGAGAGAATGTAAAAATGTATATTAACAAAGAGATAAAATGTATTTTAAAGGATATATTGTAGCTGGGAGGGCTTACTTGCATTAAAAGTAAAGGAATCAAATCCTTATTGTACAATTGTTTTTAAGAATCACCACTTTTCAGTAAGTAAAACAATACATTTAAATCTCCCTATCTAAAACTGATTAGACATTGTGGAGACATTTTGGCTAGACTAATAAGAGCCCCAGAGAGACAGGAAGTTGCGTTGTCATTACAAAATGTAGCAGCACATTAGGTATACAGGGACCGTTTAGCCAGATCTGACATCAGGTCTTTGGTAGCAAATAATAGAAGTGACGTGGGAAAGGATTCCTCTGTAATGAGAAAAATTGTATGTGAACAACATACTAATAACTTCTTGGATTCTGAGGAAATAGTGTCATTGCAAAAGCTAAAAGAAACATTTATGAGTGAGGACATGACAAAATCCAAATTGAAGGGTTTCATTCAGATTTTTCAAGTTTTCCTAATAAAGATCATTTGCTTTACAGTTGGGGGATCCGACTCTGGCACAATTTGACAAAAAACAGCATCTTGGGATGACACTGGAGGCATGATGATGTTTAAAATGGTTCAGCTCCAATAGCATTTATGATTAGTGAGGAGCACACACAGAGCTATAGAACAGTTACTAAATGCAATACAAGACAGGGCCGGCCTGAGGCATAAGTGAACTAAGTGGCTGCTTGGGCGCCCCTGGCTACCAGGGGGCCCCCAATCGAGTGCACAGGTAACTCCATGTGGTAGGAGGGGGCCCCCAAATAAAATTCTGCTTAGGGCCCCCAAAAGGCTCGAGCTGGCACTATGTGTGGCAGCAACACAATACACGTACAAATGAATATCGATAGATCCATAGTACTGCTACAAGCAGCAATTAAAGTACTTAATGCAGATACTATGGAGCAGTATTAGAGACAATGCTGGAAAATATTGAAAGGAGAGAATACCTCCACAGATCTAGATTTCTGTGTCAAAGAAGCATGTAAAAGTAATTTGATGCGACAAGCTAGTGAAAAATAGTACACTAATGCTTGTGGTATACTCGATGTTCCCGACCGGGCGCAGGGATATAAATCGCACGAGCCAAGCACCACTCTTTTTTTCAGCAGTTTGCACCAAAGCAGAAACAGGAAGCATGGACGAGTTCAAGGGCACAGTAAACGATTTATAATAACACAGTTAATGGTTCATAATAAAACTGTAAATGGTTCATAACAATATAGTTAAAATAATCTTAGCCACTATTTACATTAACGTCAATGCTGCTGCCAGTTCTGCCGTCGTTTTCCTTTTTTTTCTTCTTCTAGTCCGTAGAAATTCATAGTCAGTAGCCTCTCCTCAGTTGCGACACCTCTGTTCAGGAAAAGACTGCAACTAGTGTCGCGAGCACCAGCATTATGTCGGGAACGTTGAGTGTACCGCACGCTTAAGAAGGAAGAAGGGTACAAGATGCGAATGTACATCTTCAGTTTACTACTGAATTCCACAAGTCTTGCAAACATTTGTGACATTCTTGTTGACGTCTGCATAGCTCTTGTTAGCAGAAATAATTCCTCATTAGTCAGTTGCTCGATTGACAAAATCAAGAAATGAACACAAACATTAGTTATTAGAAATGACCCAGATAATCCAGACAAATCCTTTGATGAACTCCAAGGTGCTTTAGCAGAGGAATCTGACATGAAAATGTCTTCCAAATCTTTTTTAATTGAATGCTTTGTGAAAATATCTGGACAAATATTTGAGCGCATTAATCTTGGCAACTGCACTGATTGGAACCTATATTTTTCAAAGAATCTTTTGAAGAAACTTTTTTAAACTTTCTTCCAGTCATTCCTATTTGGTCTGACCTTCTTACTGGAGACTTAAAGAGATTTTCATCAACATATTCAAAAGTACTGCCAAGCAATAAAAGCACAGCTATCAGTGAAGTAACCTTCATAAAAACAAAACCTTGTATTTAGGTGTGAATAAACATGTAGACAAATGTATTGCTAAACTGCATACATTGTACGTGTTAGACCAAAGAAAAATTTGTCAAAAAAATCAAGCAAATTCAGAGAAAAAGACAAAACACTCTTTTCCTTGACACCACACCTGAGCAACATTCCCATAGGGGCATGATCACAACCATATGTAAATTCTCCAATCACAGGCAAAACTGTTGGCTGAATTCAAAACTACAGTCTTTGCTGCATCTCCAGATTGTTAAAGACACAATAATATGCATTGACCCACGCTCCATCACAAATTGTAATAAAAGAATAGATAACATTGCTAAAATAATGCCAACAGCAGTGTTGCATCCAAGGACAACTTTCCTGTCTAAAGAGATTAATCAGGTTTTAGCTGAGATACATAAAGAATTTCCATCTTTGTCTCCAAACAGACAAAATGATCCACTTGATTTGATCGGCCCACTTCTACCTTACCTACATGATAGGGATAAAATCTGAGGGCTGTGTTAAACATTCAGATAGTTGTCAAAGTTGTCAAAGCCATAGTTCATACATGAATAGAATGAATAGAAAGGCCATTGAACTACTTGGTGTGGTCATTTGGTTAATACACAACAAAATGCTGATTGTGTGTATTAACCAAATGACTTGTGAAGTGTGTCACACTTACTAGTTTGAAAGTTACAGTTAGAGAGTATTGTAATATTAGCATTTATTGAATAAACTTACCAATATAATTATGAAACAATTAAATCCAAAACTTTCCACTTCCTCTTCCCCAACAAGGCAGGCTACGGAGCTATGTTAGTGTAGCTGACTACTCCATTCCTGCTGCAAAACTCCCAAGTGAGTCAGCGACTTGCCGCAAACCAGTTTAAATGGAAGTAGGCAGCTAGACCTTTGCAATGGAATGGTACACATAAAAATGGCTGCTGCTCTGAACGTTCTGCTACATTAATTTTAATTGGAATGGCTGTTCTATATTTTTTCCATTTCTATGGTTCCACTGCCCAATCTGAGTACATACAATTATGGCCTACAGTGAGTTAAATGGGAGGATGACATGAGTCACTGTTATTGTGTTGCTGGCTATACTGAGACTATATTTGGATTAAATACATCCTAGTGAACAGTTATCTATAGCATGTTTCAGCACAAGCTATAGTTTAGTTTTTAAAGAACAAAATCTGCACATGCAATTATGGCCTACAGTGAGTTGAATGGGAGAATGACATGGGTCCCTGTTTCTGTGTTGCTGGCTATACTGCCTCAAATGCCGGAGGATTTGAGACTATATTTGGATTAAATATATCCTAGTGAATAGTTATCCATAGCACATGTTTCGACACAGGTGATAGATACGTTTTTATGAGACAATATATTTAATACAATTTAGTGTACAGCATTTCTTTTACAATTGTTATTAAAAACATATTACTCTTTTTTTTCTCATCAAACTATTTTAATAGTTCCTTAAATACACAATAACATTTGATTTGATTCTTATCCACTATCTTAAAAATGAATTTACCAGGATTATTTTATGCAATGGAATGAGTGCTATTATTTTGAAAAACAAAATCCGCGTTCGTCTTGCTAGCATAAATATAGTGTTGCTGAAAGAACGGTAATGGAAATTGTAGTAACGACCCCGAAATGCGTCACGACGCAAATCAGACTTTTTGAAAATGTCGGTCAAAGCCTTTCATACAAGCATGTCTGCAGTTGCGACTGCTATAAAGACTGAATTAAAACAACAGGTAGCGCATCAGTACACAACATTTACAGTCACAGAAACAACACATTCTATGCCACAGCAGAATTATTTATTTGGAAAGGATACAGACACCAATTTGTTTAGCCAGTGTTTTGACTTACATCTTCATATGAAGATCAGATAAAATTCATGATCAATTTATGTAGAAATACAGGTAATTCAAAGGTTTCACATATATTTCTCTACCACTCTACAGTATATAGAGACATGGCCGAACATGGGTACTCATTCTATTCAAATAATGCACAATTTTCCCAATATGTGTGAAAATTAAAATGTTGTAATCCTTATGCAGGTCTTTGGTTTGCAGTGGAACAAAATAAAAAAGCTGAAACAAAATGTTGCTTACTATAAAGACCTTCTAAATTGGCCTGCTCAATATTATTGATACATTTAGAATTTATATAAAGTAAATGTATTGTAGTGATACCTCAAGCAGACCATTCTATGTCTTCAATCATTGTTCGAATGGTGGAGAAGAACCAAGCAAAACTTCAAAACAGATCTAAGCCGAAGTTTGAGTGAATGGCTTTAAAATTTTGCATCTCACTGTGATACTTATATAGGCTATTCTTCCTAAATGAAATGTAGTCACATTCACTACAGAGTTTTCTGAGCTGATTATATTAAAGTGTCCTACTCTATCCAATGTTGTACCTTTTACCCTTCCATGATTGACCCTGTTTTGCACCATTAGTTGACTTCTCCACCCTGCTGACTCTAGCCCTCCCACTGCAAATACAGTCGTATGCAAAAGTGTAGGCACCCCTGACAATTTCCATGATGTTCATTTATAAAGAATTGGGTGTTTGGATCAGCAATTTCATTTTGAATATAATATTTCGGTAGTGAAATGAGTTCATTGCATTAACAGAAAATGTGCAATATGCATCAAAATGAAATTAGACAGGTGATAAATTTGGGCACCTTTGTCATTTTGTTTATTTGAATACCTGTAACTACCTAGCACTGATTAATTGGAACATACATTTGGTTTGGTGAGCTCATTAAGCCTTGAACTTCATAGACAGGTGTATCTCATGGTGCATCCAATCATAAGAAAAGGTCTTTAAGGTGGCCAATTGCAAGTTGTTGTTCTCTTTGACTCTCCTCTGAAGAGTTGCAACATGGGGGCCTCAAAACAACTCTCAAATGACATGAAAACAAAGATTGTTCAACATTATGGTTTAGGGGAAGGCTACAAAAGGCCTTCGCATAGATTTAAGCTGTCAGTGTCCACTGTGAGGAACATAGTGAAGACATGAAAAACCACAGTCACAGTTCTTGTTAAGACCAGAAGTGGCAGGCCAAGTAAAATATGGGAGAGGCAAAGGCGATGGATGGTGAGAATGGTCAAAAACAGCTCACAGGCCACCGCCAAAGACCTACAACATCATCTTGCTACAGATGGTGTCACTGTGCATCGTTCAACAATTCGGAGCATTTCGCACAAGGAGAAGATGTACGGGACAGTGACGCGGAAGAAGCCTTTTTTGTACACACACCACAAACAGAGTCGCTTGAGGTATACAAACGCACATTTCGACAAGCCAGCTTTATTTTGGATAAAGATGTTGTGGACTGATGAAACAAAGAAGCAATTATATGGTCATAACAAGGGGCGTTATGCATGGTGGCAAAAGAACACAGCGTTCCAAGACAAACACTTGCTACCCACAGGAAAATTTGGTGGAGGTTCCATTATGCTGTGGGGCTGGGTGGCCAGTGCCGGTACTGGGAATCTTGGTAAAGTTGAGGGTTGCATGGATTCCACTCAATATCAGCAGATACTTAAGAACAATGTAGGAATCAGTCACAAAGTTGAAGTTACGCCCGGGCAGGATATTTCAACAAGACAATGACCCAAAATACTGCTCAAAATCTACTCTGGCATTTAGTACAATGTTCTGGAATGGCCATCCCAGTCCCCAGACCTGAATATTATTGAAAATCTGTGGGGTGATTTGAAGCGGGCTGTCCATGCTCGGCAACCATCAAACCTAACTGAACTGGAGATGTTTTGCAAGGAGGAATGGTCCAAAATACCTTCATCCAGTATCTAGACACTCATTACAGGCTACAGCAAGCGTCTAGAGGCTGTTATTTCTGCTAAAGGAGGCTCAACTTAATATTGATGGGATATTTCTGTTGGGGTGCCCAAATTTATGCACCTGTCTAATTTTGTTTTGATGCATATTGCACATTTTCTGTTCATCCAATAAATTTCATTTCCCTACTGAAATATTACTGTGTCCTTCAGTTATTTGATAGATTGAAATGAATTTACTGATCCAAACACCCAATTATTTATAAATCAAAAATCATGGAAATTGTCAGGGGTGCCTAAATGTTTGCATACGACTGTGTCAAATTGTGCAATATGTTTGCTGAGTTCTTCAAGAATAAAATCAATAATATCAGAGAGAAGATAGCATCCACTATTGCTAATTCTGCTTTTACTCCTATCCCATCACCCATATCTGATACTGCTCGAAGTGACTTTGGTCTGGTGTCTGGTGATACCTGCTATACTGTGCTAGAAATAATCTAAAAAAATTAAAACTACCAGGAGCCCCCTTGACCCTATTCACTTTGTAATTAACTCAATTCAGTCCCTGCATACAGGACAAGTACCCTCTATTCAAGATGCAACTATTATCCCCTTGCTCAAGAAATCATCCCTTGACCTCCTGTGAAATTACAGGACTAGTTCCAAACTACAATTTCTATCTAAAGTTCATGTAAATGACTTGCTCATAGCTGCAGACACAGGATCCCCCACCATTCTGTTTTTTCTCGACCATTCTACTACAACGCCAAAGAGAACAAATTGCCATCTGTGGGACTGCCCCAAACTGGTTCACCTCCTACCTCTCTAACTGCATGCAGCATGATACCATGGTGAAGCAAAATCAGAAGAATCCATCATAACCTTGGTGTCTCATAAGGGTCAGTGCTAGGACCTATTCTCTTCTTGGTCTACATGCTCCCACTTGGCCAGATCTTTAGACAGCAGTGTCCAATTCCACTGTTATGTAGATGACACACAGGTGTACATTAAAACCAAGCCTGACACAACATCTGCTTTGTCAACCCTTTCCAACTGTCTGGATGACATCAAATGCTGGATGCAGAACAACTTCCTCCAGCTCAACAGCAGCAAGACAGAAGCAATACTGATAGGCACCCCACAGCAGGTCACTAACTCCTGCAGCATATGTCTTGCCATAGATGGCCACATCATTCCCCTCTCTGTAGTCACCAATCTGGGTGTGACATTTTTATCTCTACTCTCTCTTTTAATGCCCACATTAGTCACGTCTGTAAAACTAAATTTTTCCACCTTAAGAACATCTTCCAACTAAAATCCTTTCACCTTTCCTTATGTAGGAAAGCTCATCCATTCGTTTGTTTTCTCCAGAACTGAATATTGGAATGCAGTACATTACATGCAATGAATTACAGCTCATACAAAACAGTGCTGCAAGGATCCTGAAAAAGTTAAAAAGTCTGCCCACATCCCCCCTGTCCTTGCTGACCTCCATTGGCTTCCTGTTGCTTTAATATTATCCTCTTAGTCTACAAATCACTCCATGGCATCTGACATGGCAACCTATTGGATTTACTCTCCTTTCATGAACCACCACGCCCCCTATGGTCCAGTCACACCAAACTGCTCAAAGAACCAAAAACCTGGCTATGAACAATGGGTGACCGACCGTGCCTTTTCCTCCCATGGACCAAGTCTTTGGAACTCCCATCCTGAGAGACTCAGGTCTGTCCAGCTGTTGAGGCTTTTAAAGCAGGCCTCTTTTTCAGCTAACTTACTTTTCCTTTTAATCAAAATGATAAACTGTGTACCATTTTATTATTGTGTATACTGGATATGCTGTATATGTGTGTGTACTGTATGTGCATTAGCTTAATATATATATATATTTATATAGTTTTTTATGAATTTTGAAATTATTCTTCTATAATGGAAAGTGCTTTACTAATGTTTAATGGTCTTGGGCTGTTTTTCAGGGATTGTCCTAAATCCCTTAATTCCAGTGAAGGGTCAGCTTAATGCTATACAAAGACATTTAGACAATTGGGTGCTTCGAACTTCATGGAAACTGTCTGAGGAAGGCCTTTTCCTGTTCCAGCATGATTATTCCCCTGTGCACAAAGTGGGGGACAAACTTAAGTGGCCTGCACAGATCCCTGACCTCAACCCCATAGAACACCTTTGGGATGAATCTGAACGGCAATTGCAAGCATCACTGCCTGACCATACAGCTGTAATAATAGCATAATAGCTGTAAAGGGGGAGCCAACTAAATATAAATGCCCATGGTTTTAGAATGGGATGTTGCCTGTCTGCAACCCAAGTTTCAAACTTGTTAGAGTGATGAGAGGTTTGTGGTGTTGTTTGGCCAAAAGGCAGATTGTATGTGCGGGCTTGATTCAAAATGTGGACAAGTAATAATGTAACAGTTAACAAACTACCCACAGCTGTCGCCAACCTAATTTAATTGTGCCGCACTGCAAGCCCATTGATACACACACACTTAGATTTACACGTGCCCACAATTAAATATCATGCACAATAATCACTTGTAGGAAATAAGTATCACCCATAGAAAACAAATATAATAAGTATCACTTATAAGTAATATCCCATGTTGGTGTTATCTGCCCTTTAACAATAATATAAAGTAAGAATATTTTAATGACAAACATGTTTGCAACTTCCCCATAGCAGACAGTATGGTCTCTGTGAAATTACAGTGCCTACATGTACAGTCGTACCATTCTTTATTCATGGCTGTGTTCTTCAGCAAAACTGTGAGTGAGCCCACTCACTTGGCTGAAAAGCAACCCCACACATGAATGGACTCAAGATGCTTTACTATTGGCATGACACAGGACTGATGGTAACGCTCTGGAGAAGACAAGGTGTTTTCCGGATGGCACCAAACAATCGGAAAGGGAATTCATCAGAGAAAATGACTTTACCCCAGTCCTCAGCAGTCCAATCCCTCTACCTTTTTGCGGAATATCAGTTGTGTCCCTGATGTTTTTCCTGAAAAGAAGTGGCTTCTTTGCTGCCCTTCTTGATGCCAGGCCTTCCTCCAAAAGTCTTCGCATCACTGTGTGACGCGTGCAAATGCACTCACACTTGCCTGCTGTCATTCCTGAGTAAGCTCTGCACTGGCGGTGCCCCAATCACGCAACTGAATCAACTTTAAGAGACGGTCCTGGCGCTTGCTGGACTTTCTTGGGCGCCCTGATGCCTTATTCACAACAATTGAACCTCTCTGCTTGAAGTTCTTGATAATCTGATAAATGGTTGATTTAGGTGCAATCTTACTAGCAGCAATATCCTTGCATGTGAAGCCCTTTTTGTGCAAAGCAATGATGACAGCAGGTGTTTCCTTGCCGGTAACCATGGTTGACAGCGGAAGAACAATGATTTCTAGCATCAGCCTTCTTAAGGCTTTCAGTCTGTTATTCTAACTCAATCAGCATGACAGTGATCACTCACCAGATTGTCTCACCTGTGTTAACAAGACAATCTGGTCCTTTTGTGGCAGGGCTGAAATACAGTGGAAATGTTTTTTTGGGGGGATTCATTTCATTTTCAACGCAAAACATTTGACCACGACTGTATTCAAAGCATTAGGGTGACAGTTTTGACGGGAAAATTTTAATCGGGTGGGCCGTGACCGGACTCATACTCCGGTACAGTAGATGGCAGTATATGCACCTTTAAGTCGGTTGCGATCTGCATAAATCCATAGAAGAAGAATAGAAGCGTGAACAGAGCAAAGACAGCAGTTTCTTATTTCGTGGTCATGTCAGACTGAGCAATATGGACTGAGCAGGGAGACAGGAAAAGAGACGAAACAAGGTACGAAAATATATATGTATAACAATATATCAACCTAACTCGTTCCAGTTTTAAGTATAACGTTCAAGCCTAATGAGAATATTGCGGTTGCCGGGGTTACTTGAAGAATAATTAGTTAGTAATTTTAGGGCTCTCTCCTGATCAGCTTTAGATCAGGTAGTAATTGAGTTTCTTGTTTTGTTTTGAATGTTACGTTTTCTGTGCTAATGTATCACAGTAGCCCTTGAAAGTAGTGTAATAACAGTTTGCGGTGCAGTATTTGAGAATCACACTATTCTGTGCATGAACTCAGTAATTCATTTTTTAATATTTGTCTTCCTTAGCTTTGATCAGACAATTGTTTAACTTTAATCGATTATTATCGCGTGATTTCATGACCTGGGACCCATGTATAGTGGTGGTCAAATTTCACATTTGGATGCCCTGTGTCAAATTTCAAGTGGTCGTCTGTTTAGCACCTCATAAACAGATTTTCAGGCCAGTTAAAGCGACACCCCAGACTTATTAACATTCATCATACAGAATAATACTGGGACCTGACTGGAGATAGAGTTTGGAATTGGCCATTGTTTATTCAATGAATCTCTTAAATGTATTTTATTTATTTTAACACTAGTAGTTGCCATAAAGTGCTTTTACGTGTAGTCAGCCTAAAAATTCAAGCAACAAAGAACAGTGGCTAGGAAATTCTCCCTAAACTACCTTATACTACTTATACTTGTATAACGAATCATGCAGAAACTGACCAAATTTAGCATGTTCATTGAGGCATTATAGATTTATAAATAGTTTATTATAGTCTATATAATTTATATTCTGATGTATTTGTTTTTTGTCTAGGTTTTGTGCGCAAACCTTGTCTGATATACCTGGACCTCACAGAGACTGGACCGTCTGTGGAATTCTTCCCCCTCAGAAGGAATGACAGCTGGGACAGAGACCGCAACATCCACTGATAATTGATGCAGAGTTATTTGGAGGCAAACTGGAAAAGCCGGACAGTCTTGAATTTGTAGTATAGAAATAGTTCTGTATATTAGAAATGAACAGGTTGATAGCTGCTTTGCTCTTCGTCCATCTGGGCAAGATTGAATCAACCCAATGTCACGTCTCTATTGGCACAGTTTAAATGTGTGTGAGAGTGTTATCCTTATTCAAAGAACATTCTGCCACGTGACCCTACCTGGTTCTAAAAGCGTCACTCAATGCCATTGATCCTATTCCAAATGCTAAATATTCTCTGAGTCTGCTTTTACTAAAACAGTGATTTCTATCATTTGGAGAGACAAATCTGAATATTTTATTCCTGGATATATTTATTATTTCAACATTGACATTTTTGATTTGTCTGTTTGACTCTGAAATCATGGGGGCCCTCGGCTATGGATACTATCGTACAGTCATCTTTTGCTCCATGTTTATTGGCTACTCCCTGTACTACTTCAACAGGAAGACTTTCTCCTTTGTCATGCCCTCAGTAATGGAGGAGATTCAATTGGATAAGGATGACTTGGGTAAGGAGGTGTCTTATGCTATGTGGTTATTCCTTGATGTTTCAAGCATCCTATGAAATGCTTTATGTTACTTTAATTTTATGTAAGAAAATGCAGATAATTGTAGATAATATTATTAATCTTTCATCAACCCACTGACCCACAAATGACATTAAGTTTACATAGTTTAGTACGGATGATAGTGAAATTCTATACTTCCAGTGAACAGTATTATTTTTTAAATATATTTTTCCCCAGTTTTTTCCCCCTCACAACTTGTAATCAATTTTTTAAAATACATGTAGATGTGTTCTTTTTTATTTTTTCAGATTTTCCTTCCTTCCTAATTCCCTCTAATCAGTGCCTTGTCGGCAGCTCCGCAACTCCTTGTACAGATCTGTGGTACAAAGAGGGGCGCGCACATGGTTCATCCAACACGATAGATGTGTTCGACTTCCTTTTTCCTTTGTCCTTTTTTATTCTCAGATTGACTCGATTCAAAGATCGACTTGCATTAAAAACTAACATTTTGTATTTTCAAAAACATTGCAGTGATATTAACAAATGTTTTGGGGCAAATTACGGTGGGAGGTTGGGAATTACCAAATGCGCTGAGGTGTATTTAGTGACTGTCATGTTGGAAACATGTCAGGGTTTAGGGGTCTGGAGTGTTCCTTAAATAGTAAATAATTACTTTTTGGGGTCACTCAGGAACATTCAAACTTTTACATTTTAAAGGCAATACTCTTCACCATAACAGCCAAACATTAAAATCATATTACACAACTTTAAATAACAGAACTTAGTTATAATGCAATGGTCTTGAATTCAGATTGAATAACAATACTTATTAGGAAACCTGCCTAATATATTTTTTTATATAATTGTCCCTATTTCTGGGACAATTGTACACATTTTTTTCCAGACACAACAGAATTGCTGAATTAAGAAAGCTGACTGGAAATTCGAGACACTGTTTGAATATCCATCATATTCTCAAACAAAGTTACTCAGCTTGAAATAGTTGTACAAAAACCTATGGCTATATTATGTCTCTCAAAGATTTGTTAATTAAAGTTTGTGTAGACTTTCACCTACAATTACGTTTTACATTTCTACAATTGCATGTGAAGATCTATTTAGTACCCCTTGTGTTTTTAGTCAAGCTAATGTTTTTCTCCCCTTCCCTCTTAGGACTGATTACCAGTAGTCAGACCATGGCTTATGCAATCAGTAAATTCATCAGTGGTATACTGTCGGACAGGATCAGTGCTTGCTGGCTCTTCTCCATTGGCCTCTTTATGGTGGGAGGCATCAATGTGGTCTTTTCCTGGTCGTCTACTGTGACAGTTTTTTCTGCTCTGTGGTTTATAAATGGTCTGGGCCAGGGCTTCGGCTGGCCACCGTGTGGAAAGGTTCTGCGCAAGGTAAGACTAGTTCTCCTGGAGGGAGCAGTGGGAATAGGCTTCACAATTAATAGATCATGTAAACCAATGACAAACAACCACTGGCTATTCCCATCAGCCTTCTGTGTTTCAACATTTGTTTCTTAAACATTTGTAAAGGTATTTACACTGAGAAAACTGTACCTCCCACTCAGACCACTTCCAAAAGAATATTAATATCTTCAGAGTATGTGCTTCAGCCTTTGCGTTTAGAGATTGCACCTGTCACTTACCCTTTGGCACAAATAGAAGCGTGGTCAGGAATCTTAACACTTGCCCTAACATATCACTGAGAGGCAGTCAAGGGAGGACAGGGTAGAAGGGACGATGTCAATGGGACGTCAAACTCCCACAACTTGTCTGTTGAAGTTAAGACTCAGGAGTGTTCAGAATAATAAAAAAGTAAAGTGTTGCTGTCTCCACTCCCCAGTACACACCGTGACATTGACACCCAGTGGGAAGTAACTAAATGTTGTCAACCACCTCAATACAACCCAGTAATGTTGAGGTTAATCCATGCATGCTTTTGTCTAGGTATTTTTGTGATGCAGCAGACATTTGGCTCCAGTATTCTTGGATTCAACCTAGAGGTAGTGTTACCTTGCATGCAGTGTATATCCTTTAGGTGGTAAGCGTGGCAGTGTAGATCAACAAGCATTAGTAGATCAACAAACAATATTAGAACCTCCTGGTTGGGTGTAGGCTTTTCTTCTAATGTGAAACTTCCAATTCATGCCTCCAGGGGTCACAGCCTTGTCTATCCCTTCTGATTATGTATGGTGTAAATATTCCAAATGGCTTCTTTCTTTCTTTTAATCATAAGCCAGGTTCGATTTCCCAGAGACAGTGGTAAGATTTTATAACAAAGAATATTTATTGTAAAAGCACAGAAAACCATAAAACAGTCAGGGTAAGTGGATGAAATGCAGATTAGTTGGAAGAGCAGGTCTCTAGCACTGCCAGTTTAATGGGTTTGATGCTCATGAGTGGCCAGTATGAAAGTCATAAAAATGTAGAAAACCTAAACCTTATATGTTCTTTTGAATGTGTTCCTTCTCCAGGTTTACAATGACCTTTGGCCAATCCTGATTTGACCAAATAATCATTGATAAAAAACAGAAACAACTGAAATTATTATTTCACATTATTTAAGCCACTGTGTGCTGAGTCTATGTAATTGATAATCTACCAACAGGACATTGGGGTCTGAGACAAAGAGAAATCAGTATTTATTAATTGTGATTTCCTACTGTGGTTACGATGGTCGTAAATTTGTTTGATTAACATTTAAATTCTGTTCAAATGTAAACCATAACGAATTATTCTATGAGCCCCAAACACAGCATAACATTATAGAAAATCTGCCACATGATTCACACTGATACAGTGGTTTAATAAGTTGTATAAAATTGATATGTTTTGACTAGATTTCCTGTACCTTGTATACACGTCATATATTTTATTGTTCTCAGTGTTATTCTTTAGTTTACATCCGCATGCCACCAACATAAATATCATTTTTTCCCAGTGGTTTGAGCCATCTCAGTTTGGAACATGGTGGGCAGTCCTGTCGTGCAGTATGAACTTGGCCGGCGGACTGGGGCCTATTCTGGCTATGCTGTTGCTTCAGTACTACGACTGGAGGACCATCATGTCCATGTCAGGCATAATTTGTGCATCCTTCTCTGTCGTATGCCTGGTGTTCATAAAGAACGAACCCAAAGATGTGGGCCTGCCTGCTATCGAGGTTGCAAGCAAAAAAGGAGGTGAGGAAAAGAATTAAGACGCTTCATTGTTTTGGTAGCTCTGTCCAGACTCGAGCACAGTCTTTAAAACCACAGTTTCAATGATTCTACTGAGTTAAATATAGTTTATATAAAGAAATCACCAAGTATAAATTAATTAATATGTAGGAAATATATACATATACAGTATATATTGTTTTTACATTTTTTTGTTATAAAAGTTAAATAACAACACATTCAGGAACTAAGCAGTACAGGTGGGGACAAAACAACACACAAAAGGATGAAATTACACACAACATAGATAAGTAGGCAAGTACAAAATGGTAAAAGAAATCAATAATAAATAAATGTACAACATATCCTATAATAACATTTATTTCAAACTTCTAGATTACAATATAAGTACAGTACGTCATAGCATTGGACCAGTTAGATGATGTAATACTGCTAGCTCCATTGACTTTAGCTGTGGATTTCTCTAATATGCAGATATTATTAAACTTGATTAACCACACCAACACAACTATCATGTTTTTTAAACCTATCTGCAGTTCATCTTTACATTGTGTTATAACCAAAAAGTTAGTGCTGGGCACAGTGGGATGGTATTCTTAAGGATTATATCCAATATATCAACTACATGTTTCCATACCATTGCAATCGTTTTACAGTACCACAACATATGAGTGTGGTTCCCTATTGCAGAACATTTATGACATTGATTGTTGTTTATCAGCTTTATTGTTAATCTATGCTCAGGAGTAATAAGTCCTGTGTTCAAATAAAAAAATGTATCAGTTGATTGACAAGGTTCTTCGATGAGTTAAACATGTTGTTCCATGTCTGTCATGGGCCCATCCCAATCCATACCACGGGTCTCCAGGGCCCGTATTCACAGAACATTTAAGGGCCCGTATTCACAGAACATTTCATCTTTCCACTAAGAAGACTTCTAAACAGCAGGAAAGTGTTCCTAGCTCGAGTTCTCTTAACATCTATTCACACAGCTGCTGGGACCAACTTTTAGGAAGGAATTCGGATAACTTTTATGCTAAGAGAAAGAGCGTGGTTGACCCCATTGCCATGGATGATGCAGTGTTCCATGAACAAGCTTACTTACTATGCCCACATTGATTGGCTGATAGGGGATGGGTGTCGGTCAGTGAATTAATCACATAAATACTGTAGTATGTTTCATGGTGACATATTGAAATGAAGATATTCCAATAAAGATGTAGCTGTAGTGTCACTGATTAAACATGAAAAGGAGAATCAAATACATACTGAGTAGTCAAGTGTATGTTCAGCAAATTGATCACCTCTTACATGTCTGGCAGCTTGAAAATAATTAGCAGATATGCTAATAATAAGTAGTCTTCATTTATAGACTAGAACATCAACCTGACGCTACATTGGGCAAACAAAAACAAAAAACAAGAAAAACATTTACAGTACTTCTAGTTTACTTGAGAGGAAGGACATTGTTATAGAGAGACATTTAGAAGTTGGGATAACTTCAAAAACCAAAAAAGACGCTTGGGAATATATATGCCTGTAAATAAATGCAGCTTTCCCAATTCTTTCCATGACTACCAATGACTGTGAAATGCGCTGTTTTTGTTTGTCTCAGAAGGGTCGGAGATTGCACAATTCAAGTGACAAACTGCCACAAGGTTTAGGACGATAAAGCAATTATTTTCAACTAAACTAGACCACAATATTTTATAAACTATTATTCAATGTGTTTAGGCTATAGAAAAATGAACATAAATATATTTATACATAAATTAAACTCGCTATACATATCATCGCAGACTATATTGACATTTCATGTACCGTATATTTCAAAACATTAATTGCCTTTTAATAGGAAGAGGCTCAGCCTTTTAGGATAATTTCTGATTTGTCCTCTCAAGGACTCCTAACTTTTCACAGGTTTAGGAGCTGGTTTTAGCACTAAAACAATGGGTCAACCAAAAATGGAGTCCTAAAATTAGGACTGACAGGCCAATTATTTTTAAGAGTTGCTCCTAAATCACAAGTTTGAAGCTACTTTTAGCCTTAAGATGTTTTGTGAATATGGTCCCAGATTTTTTCCCCAAAACCTTGTAACATAGAGAGAGTTTTTCCTTGAGATTATATTATTTCATTATAGATTTGAGACACCATTCCAGTAACCGTAGCGGAAGTTTTCAAATTTACAAGTGGGTGGGAACCTAGACATACAGCCCATGGTACTCCATAAGTCTTCATAGCTGTTCAGTGTTTGAGATAGAAATCCATAAAGAGCCAGGGATTTAATAAGTCATTCAAATCTAAAGGCTCTGTTGATAAAACATTTTTGTTATTGAAATGCCTTGCTTAGCCCATTGTGGAAAGCAAAAATGGTAGAACATGTTTTGAATTCCAGATGAATTAAATCTAATAAAACTAAGGGACAGGTAATAAATGTGCTGCTTTGGTCATAGTGTTTAGATAAATATTTTTGTACAATACATTTTAGGATTTCGTTTTTTTTTACGTATGAAACCTAGAACCGATACATAACATAGTTCTGTTAAGTATATTCTCTCTTGCAGTAACTAACTGTGACAGTACCCTGCGTGAGTTCCTGCTGTCTCCCTACCTGTGGGTACTGTCCCTGGGCTACCTGGTAGTGTTTGGGGTGAAGACGGCCTGCACTGATTGGGGCCAGCTCTATCTCATTCAGGATAAGGGCCAGACTGTCCTCATGGGTAACACAGACAGACAGATGTACACACACCATTTACAACTGTGTAGGTGGTTGCCTAACATCATTCACATCTTGAGTATCATCCACAGGTAGTTCCTACATGAGTGCCCTGGAGGTTGGAGGTCTAATGGGTGGCCTTGCAGCTGGCTTCCTGTCTGATAGGGCTGTTGCTAGGGTGAGTGACTACACCAATTAACCAACCAAATACACTCACCGTCCACCTCATTAGGTACACTTTGGTAGTACCGAGTTGGACACACTTTTGCCTTCAGAACTGCCTTAATGTTTTGTGGCATAGATTCACCAAGGTGCTGGAAACATTCCTCAGATTTTGGTCCATATTGACATTATTGCATCATGCAGACCCTGCTGATATGTTGGCTGCACATCCATGATTCAAATCTCCCTTTCCACCACATCCCAAAGGTGTTCGATTGGATTGAGATCTGGTGACTGTGGAGGCCATTTGAGTGCAGTGAACTCATTGTCATGTTCGAGAAATCAGTTTGAGATCTTGTGAGCTTTGTAAAATGGTGTGTTATCCTGCTGGAAGTAGGCATTAGAAGATGGGTACACTATGGTCATAAAGTAAAAATACTCAGGTAGCCTGTGGCATTTAAACATTGGTTAATTGGTTCTATAGGGTCCAATGTGTGCCAAGAAAATTATAGCCTAGGTTTCCTGTTCTTATCTGACAGAAGTGGCACCCGGTGTGTTCTTGTGCTGCTGTAGACCATCTGCCTCTAGGTTCAACATGTTGTGCCTTCAGAGATGCTCTTTTGCATACATTGGTTGTAACGAGTGGTTACTGCAGTTAATGTTGCCTTTTTATCAGCTCAATCCAGTCTGGCCATTCTCCTCTGACCTCTGATATGAACTGCCACTAACTGGATATTCTCTCTTTTTTATACCATTCTCTGTAAACCCTAGAGATCGTTGTGCGAGAACCCCAGTAGATCAGCACTTTCCAAAATACTCAAACCAACCTAAATGCTTTGACTTGCTGCCATGTGATTGAGTGACTGATTTAGATGTTTGCATTAACATGCACTTATACAGGTTTACCTAATTAAGTGGCCGGTCAGGGTCCATATCACTTTGCATTGTCTTTGTTTTATTATGCAATAGCAAGGTTTGAGAACCCATGGTAACCCTCGCCATGGCCTGCTCCTCTTGATGATGGCTGGCATGTTTGTGTCTCTATACCTGTTCCGGGTAACCATCACAACTGAGGCACCAAAGGTACATAAAGTTCACCATTCTAATCTCAGATTTCATGGACATTTCATTTCTGTTGCAGACCTTCAGTTTTGTTTTTGTTTTTTATAAAAAACTCTAAAATCTGTATATATTTATATATTTTTCCCACAGGAAGCCCCCATTTGGTTACTGGCCCTTCATCCTCTCTCAGTACTTATTGGCATGTCAGAGAAAGAGGTAACCATTTTAATTTCCTTATTAAACTATTCAATGTATTCAACTACATTTGTACTTAATTTAGGGCTGGGCAATAGGACGATTACAGCGACTCCTGAAGATGGACGTCAGCCGTCTTTGATGGCAACCATGTGATGATATCAAAAACAATGTTTTGTTAATTGAACTTGACTCGCGGTGCCTTAGTTGGCGGCGCACAAACGTGCATTGCAGTGAGCTGTGCTAG